>JACCGJ010022155.1:0-31049 GCA_013407085.1 Atriophallophorus winterbourni
ACCTAGTGGCATGCAACCGTGGTTTAAAAGTTCAAACTTTGTTCACCATTTCTTCACGATCTTGCTGAGTGCAAATAGCACAAAACCGGTCGTGGGGTGTTATGGGAATGTATGCAAATAACAAATAACTTTACAATAACCAAAAAGTCGAAATTTAACTACAAAAATTTGTGTAAATAATATTAATCGGTCCTCATGATTGATGTGTTGCGGATAAATGATCGGTCAATAGGCGAGGGCAATATCAGAGTTTGCTCGCATATAGGCGTTAAGTTTCGATTTGAATATAGCTAACTTACTGGAGTTTACCAGATTTGCAGGTAGGGAATTGCAAACAATACCCACACTGAATAAAACAACCTGTTGCAGTTTCAATTGGAGTGTTGGATATCAAACATGCAAACGTAACCTCAGATATTCCTAGTTGATTGAAGTTAGATTGACGCCAGTTCTTCTCACCTTGATTATCAAACTGTAGCGTGTAATTACCATGCCTTCGAACATTCAAGTTTGGTCACGGTAGCTAAATGAGAGTTCGTGTTTTGTTACAGGTTGCTAGAATACGTGATTGGCATATACATTGACTTGGGGAATCAGCTTTCTAAAACGACTAACAATTATGCAACGAAAAGCAGCAACTTATAACCCCTTCAAGTCACCCTTTAACCTACATGCTTCGACTAGTAATTTCAGATTTACTGGTCTATCTTTATCCAGCCGTTTAACACAAAGATCTTATCAATGTAGATTGACTTGTTTATGACGTTTCGGGGAATGCTACTATAGTTCAAAGCGAAACATCCACCTGCAATTGTTAGAAAAGTAGCTTTTACACAGTTCTAAATTAAATTTTAAATTATATTGATAACCGTGGGGAAGTTTCTTATCCTAATCTTTCTATTTAACACAGACCAGGAATGAACGCAACGCAAGTACTGTATTTGACCACGGTTAACTGTCTTACTTATCTAAACAGCTTTCTATTTTGATATTATTCATTCATTCGATGTTTAGCAGCGTCCGAAAATAGACGGTTGATTAAATTACTTCTGTTATAGTTGGCGCACTCGTTTCGAGACTGACATCCTGAACATCGTTTTACCCTGAGTCCACCTGCAATTAACGTACCATCATTTTGATCAACATGTCAATGTGATGACAACTTCATCGCGTTTCTAGCACAACCGCAATTAAACGGTTGTCAATGCCAACATTTAAAAGGTCAACTTATGTGCGTAGCGTGTACTTTAAATGCCACACCATTCAGATTAGGTTTGCTGAAATTGTGGAAGTTAGTCAAATCGATGCATTTTCCTTTAATATTAGTTTTATTCGATCTTGATGCGAAAATCTTGTAAACACTTTATCACAAGTAATTCATATTAAGGTTTGACGGGAGTGAATTCTGCAAATCAATTGTATCGTTCGCTTGTTTAAGTCCTAGGTCGTTGAGATCGGCTACGATACAATCATGCAGGAGAAGACAATCACTGGAGAATGGAGGCCGGTAGAAAACATATTTGAAACAGAAACAGTTGTCATCAATAAGCAAGTAGGACTGGGAAGTAATCTAATCACCTTCATCCTATAAATATTATAGCTGGGTACAACAATTTTGAATAAGCGGGAACAATAAAGGTGATGTGATGTAATGGCTAGCTAACATTTTGTTTGACACAAACGCCATTTGATTGAGAGGATCATGTTTCAAGCCATACTGTGTTTGCTCATCTCACTTAACCCTGATACTCTGTAAGATGAATGCTAACAATCGTCATCAAAATAATTGTGACAGCTAGCTCCCTGTGCGATTACACCGTTGCTACAGCTTATTGTCAACGAAACCTGAGGTGAGAACCTGCTTTGCGGACCCCATTTGCATGGAAAGCGTGGTTATTGTTAAGCTTACTGCTTTTGCTACTACACTCAAATCTCAGTACTATGCCACCCGTTGGGACCGAGCAAAAGTGGCATAGCAGCGAGAGTGTCATAGTAACGAGGTTTTGTAAAAACGGCTTTATTTTCTCAAGTCCATCATTTATTTACTCAATCGATCAGTCCAAAGCTCTCAGAAATCGTCGGCTGACGCAACTTCTTTCGTCGGATCTCGTTCATCTCGTTGTCTAGCCGATCACACGCTTGCATCAGTCTCGTCCAGGTTGAAGAAATCACCTGAAGAGAACTGCCTGATCAAAGGCCGGATAACCTGCTGCTGCCAATCAATAAGGGATTGGGACTCCACCGCTCCAGCTTCGCCCTGCACTGTCTTGAACGTGACGCCATTGCGCTTCTTGAAGCTGTCTAACCAACCAACTGCGTCAGCTTCATGCGCTTTGATTGCAGCTTCAATTGCATCCTTCTGGATGAGAATGCCCTTCACGGTGGTTCTCTTAAATTCGATGCCCCATTTCTTGCTAATCTCCCTCGCCAACTTGGACTGATTCGGCTCCTTCTTCGCAGCATCGATGATCTCGAACTTCTCCTTCAGCGTAAAGTCGGTTCGCTTGCGTTTCTGAGCTGACATTATGGGCTGAATAGTTTGAAAAATAACGATGTCACTGTTGTGAGTGTCTGTTTGTGCGCTCGCTTTCGTGGGTCTATCTATCGATACTTAAAGCAAGAGTAAGAAAGAGGTTTGTCGTTTTGCGTGAGGTGATTGGCTTGTTGTAGCTGGCGCCAGGGGGAAACATCGCGTGTTTGACCTTGAAACCGGCTGACTATATGCGAAAAATGAGCAAAAATGCACTTTTAAATAGTCACAGAATAGTGGCATAGTAACGAGAGTAGGGAGTGGCATAGTAAATTTATTTTGTATTGAATTTTGTCGGGGCTGAGCAAAAGTGGCATAGTAGCGAGAGTGGCATAGTAATGAGGTGGCATAGTACCGAGATTTGAGTGTATAAAAATTTCTGAGTTCTGATCAAGTGGACTATTTACCGTGCGCAGCGGGAACTCTGTCTGGGTCAGGTGATACTATTGCTCACACGTGCACGATTAAACGCGTGACAAAGTTTCCACTGCGTCAGTTGCGTGCTTACGTGCTTTTAAGTTTGCTATGCGTGACGTCAATGTAGTTCTGCTCGCTTCCGTGCAGTAGTCGAACTCATATTGATCGAGCGAACGCCACGAGATTACAAGCTCAGACGTGTAGCCACATTTACACATTCTCCAAAAATTTAGTATGACAATAGTAACTCCACGTTAAGGGATACTCTCGCGCAGTCTTACGGTGGCATTGTGTCGATGAATTCAGATTGTTTGGGTACAGTGAACGCGTAAGAAATAAGCTTCACAAAACGCTATTCTAAACCTTTTTCTCGGCTGTGACTCACTCCGCTTAGTTAGTGACAGGTAATAAGAATTGTAATGTTTGCACTCTGTCCATGTCATGCTCATAAATTCCGAACCCAGTCTTTCTGTCGCCACACAAGGACGGCTAACAGCCAGAAACCTGAGGTTGTGTACGAGTGCAAAGAATGTAAGCACTCCCAAACCGATCGAAGTCATTCTCGAAGACAAATCGATGATTGCGTCCAGGTAGTAAGCATCAAAGAAACTCGTAATACATGACTTAATTCTGGAGAGTCAGCCAGTCGTGAATGTGAATCGTGAAAAGAGGATTTTACATAGTATTATCGAAACCTGGAAATTAAGGTGCATGTTCGCACAACCTTTCCAGTTATAGCTAAACTAAGTATGTACTAAATAGCAATGCAATGGAAAATGTCCGTGACCGATCGGGGAATCATAATCATTAAAAAAAGTTTGTAATGAATCGCTGAGAGTAGTTTATGTACTAAATAGCTTTTTCTCAACAAACTAATTTAAAACCGTCAGCAAACGGTTTTGATGTGTCACTGAGTGGGATGTGAGTAAAACACCACTTTGGAAAATAATGTAAATGTTTGATGAACCAAGAGCAACATATGTCAATTCAGTAAACAGAACTGATCACGCGCAAAAGAGACGTCACGTGCATGCATAATCAGTAGTTGCGTAAAAACGGATTGAAGAGACGTTCCTCCCTAGCTGCGGGTGTTCGGTTGCGTCATTGTATTCAAAGTTAGTCAATTTGCAAATTTACGACAAAATAATTGAGACATTCCAAAATATCGACAGTAAAGTGCATTTAAACTTGTTCACACCCATAAAACAGACACAGACTGAATAGAATTTGTGTTTTCAGAATTCAGGTAGAATCTCCAAAATATTTAAACTTTGTGCTTATAACACGCATCTACCTTTCTGTGATTGATATCAAATATTGAACCAAGAATTGTCGATGAGAACGCGTATTTTGTGGTATCTTGACTCAATAGGCTTAGACTGCATCTAACAATAAAATCCATCTGGCTAATGCAAAATTTCATTTAGAATATTTGATTTTCTTGACTGGTTATCAATTACACTGGATGCTGGTTTCCAAGTGTCCTCATTATCAGCAAAAATCCTGCTGCATGCTGCAAGCGCATAGGCTAAACGGTAAAATTGTTAATATAAAATTGTATGGTCGATCGTAGCGTTCAGTGTCGAATCTGTCTCGAGTGGTTTGTTTGAATATACTCATCGCAGTAAAGCATTATGTTCGTGTTCTCATCGATTGAGCATTTTCAACTCACCTGTGGGTAGACACGATTGATATGTTTTAAATCATTCAAAATACCCACACCGCTATTCAGCACCACATTTTATGGATGGATGTATATATCGGTTTTATTGAACGCAATTTGAGCGAAAAGTTCTGGCACTGTTGAAAGGGTTCCAACATTCTGCTAAAATAATCTACCCATTACTGACCTGGTACCACAGTTGTATAAGACCATACTATGAAATACGTGCTTCACTCCTACACATCTGCAGAGTCTGTTTGTATTATCGGCGTACGTAGAAACTCAATGCAGTGGGAGGGAGTTTCCACCATGCGAAATAGACAGTTGCTGAGTACCATTTATGAACCAAACAAAATAAACACACAGGCAGTGTTAACATTCGTTTAAACATTTCGTTTGTCGATTGAAATTAAAATAAAAGTAGCACAAATATCCCTTTGATGCAGATTTGCCTAGACCTGAGCACACTAACGGTATCTCAGCTCAAGGGAACTCTACGACAGCGCTCAATGTGCCAGACATCCGTCTTGTACTTTCATACAAGTGCACATCAATATCGTAAGTAGAACGGTTGAACATTTTGCAGCAATGAGAAAAATCATCTCACATCAGCAACATGGAAATTCGTACCAGAGGCTAGGATGAATTAAAACGTATCTCCGATTGGTAGGTCTGTCCAAACTTGAGTATTTAGTTGATCATAAAATTCTACGAACGCTTTCATACAGTCTATATTTGACAGACAACTTGTGATCAGTTATTCTGCAACAATACAGTTTCAAGATTATTCTTGTCTGCTGATTGCCTGAATTTAAGCGGCACGAAACTGACATGAAACAATTGATTTAATAATGTCTCGCGTGAGTTTTGCTACATTCTTGTCGATTGTAATCTCAACCACCATAATTTATTTTTTCAATAAATTTTAATTGCGCGAAGTGTTAAACGAACGCCATCGGGTCGCTGACTCTGAAACGCTCAGAATCAAACAGCGATTAGCTGTTGCTCACATCCCTTCGGCGTTTCGGCGCGTGTGAAGGCATGTGACATCCGAAACGGATACGTATTGCGTCGACACATCTCGATTAGCGTTAATCTCGTGGTGGTCAAACCATGGTATAGGCAGCTACAAGCCCCTGCCAGTAATCTTTCCAAAGTCGGCGCAGCACGTCTTCCTGACTGGTGTCCCCGCGATCAGATATTGCAGTGGTTAGTTACGCTTCATGATATGTCCCGAAATCGTGTTTACTGGCAGTCTTTCACTAAGCATCTTCTTGGAGTGTTTGTTTAAGCTTGTATGTTGTAAAGTGAAATGATGAGGAAAGCTTGATATGATGCATGACAGTGAAAGCCGCAAGGAAGCTGGTGTGGCTCTACTCGTTCACGAAACGATTGAATGCATGTTTCATTCGAGGTGTAGGCACCTCATTCCATTTTGTTTGTGCTTACTCTTTTATAAAATTTGTATTTATTTAAGTCCCACCCTTCCCTATCTTTTAGGATTTTACTTTTTCATGGTTGTAAGGCAGTTAAGCATTCGGTGCATGTTATCATGTGACCAGTCATGGTATATGCTGTGCAGTCATGGTCTTCGTGGCTCAAGATGGATGTTTAACTTATGAAATGAATCTATCACCGCTCAACAAAACTAGTTCTCAGCATCAGAAACAAGCCCTATAAAGAACGGATAGCTCACCAGAATCTTTTTGACTTTCCCTATCGACGAATCAGAGAAGACCGTATCATACTTTACAAAATATTCCATATCCCAAACCATCCCTTACAGGATTTATTCACGCAAAGGGATACGATGAATTATCGGACCCATGAATGTATGCTGGTGGTACCAAATTCTCTTCTGAACTGTAGAAGACATTTATATTCTGTCCGTGTTTGATTTACTTGGAACCGTTTACCTTCTACTGTTGCTCTCTCCACTAGCTCAGTGAATTTTAAACGAAATTAAACGATTTTTATTGAATTATTCGTTTCCTAAACACTTATATACTGCTTAACCTAATTGCTTATCTTGTTTTATAAAGTTACATTTCAATTTTTACCACCTTATGGTCATTGTTTAGCTTGTTGCTTTATAGACCATTAAGAACCTTGGATTATCTTGAAGTAATGCAGTCTCTAATGATGATAACATGAAATCGGGTCTTACTGTCGATGAGTGCAAACAGCGTAAAATTAGTCGGGTTATGGAAACACGTGGAACCTCGGATATTTTGCTCAAAACAAAGATCACTTATTTTATGTCCAACACAAGGGACAGGCTGAATACATGCCACTAGTAGCTAAGAGCAATTCTACTTATCAATACTAATAATGCTACATCCGGTATCTCTAACTACTAACGTAGCTAAAGCTAGTTATTGCGAAGTTAATCAGTTTGAAATTTGTGCGATTAAGACGAACAAACAATTGTTACGCTTGAAAAGCAAAATCGCAAATCATTAATTAACGTTCAGCAATAGTTAAAATTGTCGGTCTTCTTCTGTCACATGTTCATCTCACGTATATCTGTTGTCTTGTTCGCATTTAATCGTATACGAAGGTAATTTAATACAGAAACAACATTTTTTTCAATGTATACAACAATGAGTAATACCGAACCCGTTAGTCTCCAGGTTAGCTCTGACTCCTAATGAGTACGGTTCAAGTTTCAATTCTCAAACCTGTGTACCGACGTTACAGCTTCATGTTTAGGACTCCTCAAGTCTGCCATATTTAGTCCGGATTCCACGCTATCTTACAAGTATGTGTGATAAAAATTCTTCTGTGATCTCAGCAGAAGTTCAAGCTTGGATTGATTAAGCCGGTCAGATTTGGTGATTTAGTTCCTGCTGTAAGTAATTCGAATTTCCCCTAATTTATAAACCTAGTTGACGTTTTAATGTTTCGCGACAGATGACTACCAAATTGGCGTATTAAGAAAGTTCGTAGCCATCGATTTTTACAATAAAAGCAAAACAAAATCATTGTTCCGAATATTGGCGTAAGCAACATTCATAAATGATATCCGAATAAAATAATGAAGCTCTACAAGACCCACAATATTGTACATAGTCAAAAACTATCATAAAACATTTTTGAGGATTATTCACGCGGGCATCATAGGCAATGGTATTAGATAGCACCAGTTGACTGATTGCTTAGAAGGAACCATTGAGACTGGCTTCTAACATAGGAATCATTTCACTAATACAGAGCGAGATTTTTTGTTTATAAAATGCTACATAATTTATAAAGCTTATTTGGGAATCACCGATGAGGAGAACACAGAAAAGCTGTTTTGAACAATGCAGTTTCAATATATTATGAGAAAAATAATGGTGCAGATATATGTTGGCAAAACATCTGAATTATACTCAAAACGAATAGTTGTCTCTGTTACAGAATTTTGACTTACACGATGTAAAGAGAATCAAAGGGGCGAGAACGAATAAGGGCAGATTTACATGCATGCATTCGGTCACAGGGATTCTATGTATAGTATTCCATGCTGAATCCTTGCTTGTAGACTCTCCGGTTCAATGCCATCCGGGATATCGTATTCCTTGGAAAATTCTCTGACAGCAGTGCGATTAGGTTGACGTTCGGTATGCTTAGCTGTCACATGTATGCGTCTATTGATAGTACGTACATTTATCTCAGCAGGCGAATAATCTGAACCAATGGGTATCTCTAGACAAAAACGACGATCAATGGAGCTCACATTCATAGATTCACGTGTGCTGCTGTACGTAAAAGGAGTATGTTTTTTCACGGAATCCATCGAACGGTTCACATTTGAGCTATCCGACGGTGGTGACAATTCGCTCTTGTATTTGGAAACGCTAGAGTTTGTGCACAGCGATTGGACTGGACAAGTAAATGTTAGCAAACCTTGCGGGGTCAAGGTCGCATCGGCTAATGTCTCATCTGCTCCAACAGGCAAAGTGACCGATCTTGAGTATTCTCTGCTGCTTTTACCATCATCAGTGATTTCTTCCGTTTTGGCATTCACCAAAACTTCGCCGTCACGTATGGAAACTCGAATATCTTCAGGTGTAAATCCAGCAAGATCAAATTTCGCCGTGAAATAGGGTTTCCCATCACTGGCATGCTCAACCTTCCCAGAGAACGGACGTATATAATGGTGTTTATATTTGGGAACGTATAAACGCGGAGGGGTTAGTGACCTTCTAAAATGGTCTGGTCCGTATGTGAAGAAGTCTCGACGCATTCGACGGACTTCGTCATCCCACTTTTTTCGGCGCTCGTCAAATCGCCGATGGATCTCTTCGAACCATTTATCACCATCCACGCCGTGTGAAAACGTGTCCGAAAATTCATTATGCCATGGATCTGGTGAAGATGTTATATCCAGTTCGGAAGTACTTGACATAGAGCGTTGCATGATTAGTTAAACCATATATAGTTGTAGGGTTCCTTTCGGATAATAATACTTGACTTTAATCCAATACCCAATCACAGTATTCTGAAAAATTTCCGAAAACTAGATCACACGCTTGACCATTATACGACAAAATGTTAAGTACTGCTAGGCAAGCTGTCATAGCAGTCTGCTGTGTGTTGATTGGATGACAGAATACGTGGGTTGATTGAAAATCAGCCAATCAGCTGAAAGATGTTTAGCCCAATATCAAACTTTCCAATTCACGTGATGAATTTGTGCTGCGAGCGAGTTTCGGCAGCTAGCACACTGTCATGAAAAAGGATCAATCATTTTTATGTCCTGTTTGACGCAAAAATGTAGCTATTTACTCCTCCTTGTCAGCAACTCGTAAAATTTTATCGACAGACGAGCGATTCATGTGTTTGAAGTTGATCATTTGCTGTTTGATAAGATGATTATTTTAACAAAAGAAAGAGTTAAGGTTTCCTTGACAACTTATAGGGATTAGTGCGTTTCACTGGAAAATTAAGAAGAACTTTATTGGTTACCTGAATATGGGACTAGCTCTCATTGGGCGTTGTACTTAACTGACGGTTTGATCTTACTGAAACCACAATGTGCCTAATAAGTATGGTAGAAAAATTACCAGGTTAACAAGTAAGTATAAGAAAAGTTCTCATTTGCATGCATTTTCATGACGCACAGACACATCACGACCGGTTTTGCGCCGTTTGCACTGATCAAATAGGGGCTTTGAAGAAGTAGAAGTATTTATCAAAGCAGTTCAACTAAGTATAATTTTGTAAAGATGCGCGCTGAATGTCAAGTTGGTTGTGATTGTTATTGGTCTCCTTCGACGATGGATGTGCATTCGAAGCGCATGTTGGTTTCATGCTCCACAGCTTATCAAATGACTAAACAGTCCGATTCGGAGGGGAGCGATCTCTCCAGCAGTGCAAAAAGCAATAGGCAGCGCTCAGTCAATCGGTGCCAGTTACTCATTGACGGCGTGATCAACGATTAGCAATCGAAAGCAGTATCTGCTCTGCCTCGGAACGCAGACGACGCCTTACACAGTGCCCCCAAAGTGAGCGGTCAAGAGAAAGTTATTCTCAACTAGTAGATTTACTGTCATATATAATTTTGTAAACGTTTTTTTAGCGCAAGTCTGGCCTGGCTAATGTTCGACTTCCTCAATCCAACTCACCATAGAGTAGATCTTTTAGAATACCACCATTTTCCATTCTGTAGACGTATCCAAGCCACCTAAGGCAACGCTGTCTTAGTAGGTTAAACATGCTCTGTAGACCATTTTTTGAAAGCACTTCGGCATTAGTCACTTTGCCCATTCAAGATATGTTCAAGATACGACGGATGCTTCACAGATAGAAAACATTCAGCTTCCGTTCGTGTCTTGTGTGGGTTGTCCATGTTTCACTGTCGTACAGTAAAGCATTGAGTACGCCATCATTTTTGTCTTTACAGTCAGCTTGCGGTTACCCCAAACACGAGCGTTTAATCGGGACAGAATGACAGCTGCTCTGCCAATCCGCTTATCAATCTCCGTGACTACCGAGAGGATATCCGCCATGGTTGAAACAAGATATGTCAAATGATGTACTCATTCAAGCAGACAGTTTTCAACAGTGATGATAGGAGGCGATATAGTCCCTTGACTAGGGACTTTGGTGCTGCTCATGCTGATTGTTAACCCAAATTCTGTGCATGCTTAAGACCCGATAAAAAGGCTGCTAAGAAGTTGAAGCGCCCGTTATACGCGACATTATACGCTATTACCAGATGCTTCGATCATTGCAATTAAACGTTCACTTTACTTCGGTTGAATGAGATTTCCTAATCTAGATCGATGTTTTAATTATAAGATAAGCCGCGCACTCGGTCACCACAAACATGAATTAAATAAATGCACAATCCAATGGTCTCACATATTTCTGTTAACCGAGATTAAATAATGTGAAATTACACGTGCCATCCCATTAGCCGTTACTCCGTATTCTTGAATTATGGCTGATCAGATTCATGGTAATTCAGTGGTGTAATTCATTGGTGTAACCGTAGGATGGTGAAATTTATAATGTAAGTGTACAAAAAGCAATATAGGCATTTAGATTAAGCAGTATGTAAATAGTCACGAACGAATAATTAAATAAAACTAGTCTATTTTAGTATTAAACTCATGCAGGCTGGTTGAGTGGGTAGCAGTAAAGCTAAACTGTTTCAAGTAAAACAGTAAATGACAAAATGACCATCCCTTCTACATTTTAGGCGGAAATGGAGTACCACCAGCGTATATTCACTGGCCCGATAATTCCGCCTATCCCTTCGCGTGAAGAGTCTCTTTAAGGGATGGTTTGGGGTATGAACTATTTTATAAACTAGGATAAGGTTTCCTCTGATTTGTCGATAGGGAAAGTCGAACAAATTCAGGTGATCTATCGTTTCTTCATAAGGCTCGTTTCGGATGTTGAAAACTAGGTTTATTCAGCGGTGATAAATTCGCTGCATAAGTTCTACATCCTTCTTGAGCCACGGAGAACTTGACTGTACAACGTATTTTATGACTAGTTTCAGGTATGTAATCATGATCCGTGGGAAGATCTTAGGCGAATATTTCCAAAATACCCATTTGATTAGCTTTAGGACATGTGTTTCTTTTCTAAAGGCAGTGATAGTTTCAAGTGAGGTTTTTTAACTGGAGTATATCCAGACACCCAAATCTCTTTCTTCACTGCAATTTTAAAGGGCATGTGAACCTATATGGTATGTGAACTCAACTCTATTCCCCACGTTCATGAGCCTTCATGTCTTGAAGTTATATGGCAGTTTATTCTTCAACGACCATTTGTGAAGAGTGTCATGATGTTTTTAATAGCAGACAGTCTTATAGGCTACGGATGCAACTCCATATTTTTATATCCTCGCAAATAACGATATGTTACAGCGGACAAGTTCCGGAATTTCATTGACGTAAGCCAAAAAGAGGATCGGACAAAGGACCGAACCTTCGGGAACTCCAATAGATGCTGTGATTGGTTTTCGATAATGCAGCATCAACATGTACTTGTGTAATACGATTTGCTAGGTAGTCATTTAGCCAACTGAACAACCTTTCGCTGCTACTAAGCCTTTGAAGCTTCTTCAGTAGTAGGCTGTGGCTAACCCAATCAAATTCTTTGGAGATATGGATGTAGCTGTACGACTTACATGCTCTTTATCTACCGCTTGTGTCCAATCATCCAGCGTCATCAGTAAATTAGATAAACAGGAATAATTCCGTTTGATTCCGTGAAGTTTTCTCGAAAGTAACTGATAATTTTCAAAATGTTTCATTAGATCGTCAACAACTTAAATAGTTTGGAAATCACAGGTAAAAGAAACATCGGAGCGAATTCCTCCTTCATAAATAAGAGTAATTATTTTACGTTTCTAATCGTTAGAAATCACGCCATTTGCCAGTGTTTGATTAAACAAGTATGTGAGTGGTTTGTGTTACAAATTTGAAAATTGTTTTAATATCAGCGGAGTTATTCCGTCGGCCCCGGAAGACTTTCCGGATTTTAGATGGAATAATACGTGAAGGACGCTTTCCGACATGAATTTATTTCACCAAGAGCAACGGTAGTTGAAATTGTTTTATTTTGGATGTAAATTGCATGTTTTCTCGGGCTGATTACAGATGAATAAAAAGTGGCCAATGCTTCAGCAGTTTCTGATGCAGTTGTTGTCGGACCAGCTGACCTCGGAAATCAGAATGTTTTACCGTAGAAAAAGCAGTAAGCTTAACCATAACCATTCGATACATGAATTAAATCATAAAATCTCTCAAAAATCAAAAATCACATACCACATGGTTCGTCATATACTCATAGAGTTTATAAACGAAAACCGCAACAGATTTCGAGCGTGTGATTTATTTCAGGCAAAATGTTCCAAGTGAAACAAATTCTTACCGAGAAAAAATTTCGACGAATATCCATTCGAGAATGCGGAATGCTTAAAGACTTTGAATGTTTTCATGTTCGAGTAAGGCCATTGGGCTTTAGCAAGTGTTTAAGGGGATAGTTCTCAGATTTTGAATACCAGCACGAGGTCACTCCGTATCCGTCGTTGGGTAAAATCGTGTAGATTTAGTTTTAACATTCACTGTTTCAAAGGCGAATTTCTCTATCTGGAGATCAACATTGTCACAGGATGATAAATCCTCTCAAGTAGTTCGATATCCTTCCTCAGCCATGGCGCCCAGGCTTGCATGGAATATTCCATAACAGGACTACATACGTATTAATTAACCGGGGTATAGTTTCGGGCGTAAAACTTCAGAATATCCTTCTTAGAAAACTCAAGGTAAGGCCGGCTTTATTGTACCGTGTTCGACAATGATGTCCAGGCTTAAGGTTAAACGACACCCAGATACCTGTTCACGGCCGCAACTCTTGGTTTCACCTTAGGTTGATCTTTAACCATATGATATAGGATTTTGGGGTTAAACTCTATCATGCGTGAAATCCGTTCTTGGTAGTATAGTTTGACTTGGATTAAGAAAGAACACAAGCGTTCATTACTTTGGTTAGATCGTACAGTCCGGTCTCAGCATTCCATATCTTGGGTCTGCTAAAAGATATTCAGGAATTTCACGTCCGATACCTTACACTAAATATTAAATACCAAGAGATGCTACGAAATACTCAATCCTAACCTAGGCAACATGGTTGGGGAAGGATATTGAACTCCTTGTCAGGATTTATCATCGTGCAACCAAGCTGGTTTCGTTACGAAAAATTCTCCTTTCCAAGAGCTAATGTCCAAACTAAATCTATGAGATCCTACGCAATGACGCATAAGTAGTGATTCAAAATTATTCACACCTAAATTATCCTGTCAAACAGTTACTGAAGATCGAGGATTTTACTCGAACACGCAAACACTAAACTGTTTTCATCATCACACATCCGACCGGATATTTGCCGTAATTTTCTCTCGGTCAGAATTCGTTTCACTTGGAACACCTTACCGAAGAAATCATCCGCTCTGAATCGGCTGTGGTTTTTACTTCGAATTTTGATGAAGATTTTTATGCATCGAAGACGGCTCGGCACACACCCGTTTCTCAAGTATAATAAAAACCCATTTGGCGAGGAAACCTAGACCTCTTAAAATTCAAACTTGCATCATGTTTTCGGCTTTATTATGCATTTGGATGAGTTACCGTTACATGTCTTCTCGCTAGCTCCCAAAGAGAATTAGGCGTGCACATGATGATTGATGCTGAAGGTTAAACTATAATGCAATGAAACTTTAATTTTCTAGGATTTTCACTAACCTACATGGCATTCTTGCACGGATGTGCAATCGTGCAGCATTTTTGTGATGTGCAGCTAACACCGTGCTAAATTGATTTGCCACCAGTAATGAGCTGCATACGAATACACACTGGAGTCTCACTGCCATTGCTATTTTCCTTTCTCGTGTCTATCTAGACCTGGGCAACCTGACAGTACCCTAGCCCACGTGCAGTCTTTGACTGTGGGCACTTTGCATGGATCAGGCTTATGAGTTCATACATGCACACATGGCATTCTGCGCCAAGTCTGGCATAATAAAACTCTATATTTTGCAGACGACTATAGAAGCACGGTATGTCTGAACGATCGCACCGAACTAGGGTCATGGTTGACACATGGGACTCAAAACAGACTCAGTGTGCTTCTAACAAAGTGCCTAATACCTCAGCAATATCAAATGCGGAAAAACTACAGAGGTGGTAGCACGGAAGTAGTTGATCGGATTCTCGCTAGGATATCAAAGTTCATACTCGAAATTCAAACGCTTTTTTAATTTAAGCCCAGATGATATTGATAAAGCGAAACGGGGAAAACAAAGCTATACAGTAAAATTACTATTAAATAATATTTCCATAGTCAGCCTTCGGATGACCTATCAAACCTATGGAGATTACAGGCTTTCGAAGTGCCCACATTCCTTACACTCACATCCACAATAGGTTTATTTCATCTGATCATTAATAAAAAGCTAACATAAACTAGGCAATGTGGAGTAAAAGCAAAGTGTGGGCACACAAGTGATCATTTTTCAACGGGTAATGACTGAATTGGATCTACGTGGATTGGTTATCCGAAGTCAGATGTCAAGATTCGCATTCAAATGTATCCACCTGGTGGGCGCACATAGTATGAAACTGATTATGGGTAAGCAATCTACAACACGAACCAGAAAACCTATTTGATAGTCTAAATTATTTTACGTAATAACTACTATCAAAAATAAAAGTAATTTGTTAAGAAGAATATGTTTCTTAAATATACTAAACCAGTTTGTTGGAAAGCTCTGACGTACTTTATTCACTGAGTGATATCGCAATTTAGACTCGATCGTAAAACACCAGTTTCTATAGTAATGAAAAAAATAACCATCAACATTTGGCACTGGTGAATCTGGTTGATTCAATCGCACGAGACTTCATCAGAAACAGCATACACCGGTAGCATGTACCGAAAGCTTAACTGCCATACAACCATGAAAAAGTAAAATCCTAAAAGATGGGGAAGGGTGAGACTTAAATAAATACAAATTTTATAAAAGAGTAAGCACAAACAAACTGGGATGAGGTGCCTACACCTCGAACGAAACATGCATTCAATCGTATCGTGAACGAGTAGAGCCACATCAGCTTCCTTGCGGCTTTCACTGCCATGCATCATATCAAGCTTTCCTCATCATTTTACTTCACAACATACAAGTTTAAACAAACACTCCAAGAATATGCTTAGTGCAAGACCGCAACTGAAGACGGTTTCGGAACATATCCTGAAGCGTAGCTAACCACTTCGATATCTGATCGCGGGGACCCCATCCTGGAAGATGTGCGACACCGACTTTGGAAAGGTTGCTAGTAAGGGCTTTTAGCTTCGTACGCCCTGTGACGGTTTGACTGCCACGAGATTTAAGCCAATCGGGATGTGGTGTCGCAAAAAGAATTCGTTTCGGAAGTCGGTGGTCAGACATTCGTAAAATGTGATCCATCCAGCGTAACCTATGCAGGTTGATCAACTTCTCTATATCATTACCACCGAAGAGCTAGTTTCGGATAGCACCGTTGCGTATGTGACTGTAAAAGCTAACTTACAAAGTGCTGCGGACACACCGGTTGTCAATGTGTGTTCTTTACGTAGAGTCCAAGTTTCACAGACCTAACAGCCACTTTGTATACTCTACCTCTGAGTATCAGAAAATCCTTTCTGACGCCAGAGGCGACCCAAGTTGCGGAATGTTACGGTCGCCTTAGAAATCCGTGCCGAGAGCTCATCTAACGATGCAGAATTATTGATACAACTACCGAGATACGTGAAGCGATCAACAGTTTTAAGCGCCTGATTGTCAAGTAATAAAGTGCTGCTGACCCAGCCAATGCCCTACAGTAAAACACTGCATGAAACTTAATTTTATCCTGCGAACTATAGGCTGCAGCTACTATTTTAAACAAGAATATTTTAAAGGATACGGGTGCTATCTTTATGCCAACTCCCTTTCTTTTTGTTTCTAGACTTGTAACTAGACAACTGTGGAGACAGACTATAAATATGATCCTGATATCTCCCTTGTACTACTAAAGCCCCGAAACAGTATCAACGACCGGATAGTGTACATCAAAATGAGTGCTGAGCAAAACATTGTCAGTCCCGCATTGAACTGCGGTGATGCAACATCTGTCTGACAGTAACGATAACAATTAGTATAATATATCAATATCTCTCTCTGTATAAAACTCAAGCTTTCTTATCACTGAACCGCGCGACGGGTGAGTTGGTACGCTCAGGTTGTGTGCCGTGGGTGAATGGCATTCGAAGCTTAAAGTTTGACAATTGTCGTGGGGTGTGCGAGTGGAGAGCGTGCAAATATGAGCAAGATATTCATGCTCGTGCGATTAAACGTATTCATGTGTGTATTGTGTTGACGGCGTTGAACAGTTGGGTTGTCCCAATCCTATGAAACAATGGCTTTAAAGTCCAAGCTTTGCCTAACAATTATTGTGGTTGCATATCGCCTGAGAGGTAGAGATAAAAGCGAATCGCAAAACGATAATTTTATTTTATCAACGAGACTTTACAAAACGCGTCACTTTTTGGCCGGTTCTTCAGTCTCCAAAGAACGAAGCACGGCGTCTACCTCGCTTTGGTTGATCAGACGCACGTAAGTCTTCCCATCTCGGCGAGTAAGCACACCAAGCTCGACCTACAAAAATGGATAAGATGAGCGAATATTCAATAGAGCTGACACCCAGAAGTCGGACGCTGAACTTGAAATAAGCAAGTCACCAAACCGAAAATAATGTTGACAAAAACTTAGCATTTCGTATATCTTTAGCGTTTGTGCACGGAACCGAGTGTTAGTGTACTGCGAGCATTGGCCTAATCACACTTGAGGGTTGCAGCAAGATAAATTTTGAGCCTCCCACAACGTTCAGCTCCGCCATACTAAAAATACATTTACTGACCAGCATTCGCAAGGCGTAAAGCTGCTCCTTCAGTATTATATCTCACATACCATTATTATGTCTGGCAAAATATTGCTTTATACGGTTCGTGTTTGTAAACGATATTTGGTGAATAATCTAAAAAGAAACAGCAGACAATGATTTAACGTAGGGTATAACTATTGTACAAAACAAACTGGGATGAGGTGCCTGCACCTAGAATGAAACACGCATTCAATCAAGTTTCGTGGACGAGTAGAGCAACACCAGCACGACAGCTTCCTTGTGGCATTCACTGCAATGCATCATAACAAGCTTTCTTCGTCATTCACACTTGATAACATGCTATGTTAATGACGAACCTTATCAGAGGTCAACTTGGACATGGTCATTGTTTTGTATAGAGCTTTCAAACAGAGCTTGACAGCCGCATCGGTTGAAAACTTGGGGTCATATTCCTGTTCGAGGATAGAAGATATTGCAGCAGAATTGGAGCCAATACACGTTGCTTTCCATCCTGAGCAATTACCGGAAGGGTCCGTCTGAAAAAGTTGATATCCTCGGCGTTCATCCCAACCAATGAACAACATGGAAACTCCAAAGGGTCTTCGACCTCCATACATGGTGTAGCTGTGTTGCAGATCACAAATATGGCAAACGAGTTGCTCTACGGGCATCGGTTCTTGATACGACAGTAAATATCTACAATGGAAGCGATCAATAAATATCGCGCACCCACCTTTGACCAATCAAGCGCATTTCGTTGATCAACACAGTGGCATCTGCTGTGATACCCGCTACAGCACACGCAATATCATCATTGATTTTGTAAATTTTTTCAGAGAAAACAGTTTCATCCAACAAATTATTTATGAAACGGCGCTCGGCTGCCAATACTATTCCATCAGATGCGACGATGCCGAGGCAAGTACCAGCATGACCAACTGCTTCCATTGCATATTCGACTTGGTACAATCGACCTACAAGGTTATTCGACATGACATGGTTCTTTCGCAAACATACCTTCGGGTGAGAAAATAGTAGTTCGAGTATCATAACGTCTAGCCTGTGAACAAAAGTTAAATTATAACACAGGAGCATACCATGGGAAAGTAGTATAGCCAAAATCACAGGACAGCGTTGACTAAAAGGAAACTTTGTGGTTAGGAAATTCAAAAGCACAGCAACGATTACCAAATAGTGGACCGAATTACCGAAAATAATGCAGATAAAAGATAATTAAGTGATTTTACAGAAAATAAGTATAAAATATAGGCTAACGGTAACCGAAGTGGATTGGCATGGAAACAAGAAAGTTGGTTTCGGTGCTGTCACGAATTTAATTGAAGGAAATATGTCATGAGTATTACTTGCTCGTGCTGTACTCCTTTTACATACAGTTACTGAATTTTTCATATTTACATTTCAGCACATGCACTCTCGTTCTAGATAAGTAAAGTATTATTTATTCTCCACAAACGTGACTTCCTTTTGAACTCAATTCTGATCATATATTACGACGCTACAATTTACTTATCTAGGAACACGATGGATCCAACATTACGACCAAGATTATTAGACGCTGATCCCAACTCACCAGATGCACTCAAACGCGGGAGTCATTGGTTTCGTACATGTAATACTCATCTGAACACTGTGGAACCTTCCAAATCAGACAAACTCGAAACGCTCATTAATTTTCTGGATCATAATGTATGCTAATATTGCGGTGTGCCGATTACAATTTTGCAATAGAGGCGTTGCGTAAACTTTATGCCCGCCCAAAAATATTATTTATGCTAGATAGCTCTTGCAAACGTGCAAGCAAGAACCTGACTAAGACGTTGATCAGTTTGTGCTAAAAGGATTGTGAATTCAAAGCTATCACTGCAATAGAATATCAAAACGGATGTATACGAGATGCTGTATAAACGGAATTCAGCCCTCTTCTACTCGTGAAAAACTATTGGCGCAGTCGGAACTCAGTCTAGACAGAGCACACAGACTTGCGAGATTAGAATGTTTGCTTACTACTCTCATTGGATACCTACGTTTTCTGAAGAAAATAAATAAACGAAACATTCCCTATACCCAACGACTTGCAGTCAATTTTGAAAATCTGAAAAGCAAACTTGAATGTGCCATGCTTATTACGATAGACTATAACGAAACATTGGTCGTCGAAACAGATGCTTCCGATGACGCCGCTGCTGTTTCTCTTAGTCAGAACCACAAACCCGTTGCCTTTTGTCGAGGACACTGAATCCTAGGGAAAAAATCACTCGGCTGTAGAGAAGGAGGCATACGCCATTGTTTAATCCATCAGGAAATGGAGGCACTATCTACTCGGTAAACCATTTGAACTGGTCACTGTCTAGCGCTCAATTACATTTATGTATGGTGGCGGTCAAAATAGTAAAGTCAAAAGTGATAAAATACAACGCTGGAAAATCGAGCTTTTCCAATACAAGTATGCTGTTGTTTACCAACCAGGTAAGGAAAACCATGTTGCGGAGAATTTATCACGTAACGTCTGTGCGTCCATTTCGAACCCTGAACAACTGAGGGAGCTGCACAACTGACTCCGCTATCCAGGAGTTACCCGAATGTTTCATTTCGTCCGGCGCAAAAATCTAACTTATTCTGTAGACGATGTCAAACGAGTCATCGCAAATTGCAGTGTGCTGAACTAATGCCAAGGTTTTGCAAGTCTTCCGGTTGCCTTATTAAAGCAACACAGCCTTTTGAGCGTTTGTGTATAGATTTCAAAGGCCATTTACCTTGAAGTACTCGAAATCGCTATTTGCTAACATTAATAGACGAATTCTGTTTAGTTCTTTTTGCCTGACCAAAAAATATCGTGCATGCGAGACATCTGCTGTGTAGGTGTAAACATAAAGATGGTGAATCACTTGACTAATATCTAAAAAGCTGAAACTTCTCGCCAAAGACTGTTCCTTCGAAGTAGTTACTGCTGACGAATATTGTGATGAAACTATCCGTAACTCGTTAATCGGAAGAATTATTTCAAATACTATTCGCCAGCGACTCCGGGAACATGATACTTTAAGCTTCGGTAAAGCATTCACACATGCCAGAACTCTTGAAGCTGCAGAGATTCAGTCGTTTTCACACATACACACACACATGTACCCACCAACGAAATATGTACTGATTCTCTCACCTCATCCGGCCCGGCACATATGTTGGTACGAAGGAAAATACTGAGCGAAAATTGATGCGAAGATCTGTCGACGTTTACTAAGAAGCCTCAACAATCAACGGCACTTAAAAAATGTGGACGCTAACTTGAAATACAAAAAGAAGGCATTCCAGAGGGCTTGTGCTGTTTAGTGATCAATGCTCAGGATGAATTCATTGTTGCTGCACATGCATCTAGAAATAACTCCATGTGCAGCTACAAGCCACCAAGTGGTTCCAAAGGTTGTCATAGCATTGGGGATAAGCTCCCACTGTTTATAAAATGCTCCCATATGACGCGCGTCTCAAATAGCCTCTGACAATCAAGTCCAGCTTCTGGCCTACACAAGTGGCTCCCCGAGCCCGGCGGAACTGCTTCTACCGTCAGGAGAAGGGGCGAGTGACTGGCGCCTGAAAACCAGTTTGCTTCGGGCAGATGGAGCTCGTTAGCCAGGGAGGGCATTTCATCTAGGGGAAGGAAAACCCTGATTCTCAACCTCCGCTTCCTTGAGGATTACCCGATCGCGGGAAAGGCTTCGGGAGAAAACCCTGAGGAAAAAGCTGGAACAAAGTCTGGTAGACACACCACTTCTTTCTGGCCACTCCCTGCTGCCTTGCAGGTCGCACTTGGTTGAGCAAAGGCTATAGAAGCTGACTAGAACAAACGCCGAGTGGTGCTGGGGACGCCGCTCTGTACCTAAATTGTCAAGAATCTTCATTGAAGCCGACTCATCCTCCAGGAGGAGATAGTCGCACAAAGTAAAGTAAGTAAGTAAAGGACTTGATGTGGCTAAAATGTTATCACGCTTCCTGAATAACTCTGTCAACCTTGCTACTGTCATATTCTTAGTGTCTTTTTCTCACTGCTTCCATGCGAAGCTAATGTATCAAAGAAAAATATTAAAAAATATCACGTTACACATTACCGTAAGAGATGCACACCACAGAAGTACTGCACGATTGCACATCTGTGCGCCATAAGCTCTCTATAACAATTAGTTGAAGAACCACGGTTTCTTCCAAAAATAAGAATCCGGTGGTTGATCGCAGCTCTAGAGTCTGACTTTGAGAAGCCGAAAGCACTTACGGCTCATATCTGTCTAGGCCTGGGCAACCTGACAGTATCTTAGCCCACGTGCAGTCTCTGACTGTGCGGCACTTTGCCTGGATCAGGCTTGTGCATTTATTCATTCATTCAATAAGCCCGTCCTTCTTATTAAACATGATAACATTTCGATAGAGCCGCTATCCGAAGCAGTCGTCATTTATCACGGTCGATCCAGGGATAATGAGTAAACCTTTCGCCTACAATTATATTAATTCGGCACAGGGTCTAGAAGAACTGTACTCTGCTTTACTGAAGACGATTGACGATGTAATGATTAAGCCATCGAACAGACAATTTGCCGAATCATTCGACGATAGAAAACTTCCAACAGATTGATGGCATTGTCATCAAGCCCAGGTGCAAGGGTGGTGATTTCAGTCTACAAATAATCTATAGACCCATGATCGTTAATATATATATATAGTGATTGGAAAGGTGGTAAAGAGAGCAATTAAGGACAAATAAAAAAATCTCCTTCGTTTATCGGTCCTGTTTGCACAAGATCTGCACTGCTTACTTGTGCGGAAAGTTTGGACCACCACAGTGAATGCTGGGACTGCAATAGATGTTATACTGATCAATTATGGCTAAGAATTTGATCGCACACCACAAAAGTGGCGGCAGCTGTTACTGGAGATGTTTCCGAACGGATTATGAATTTAATCAGCGGCAGAGTGAACCTAGTGGATGTCAATGGAATCTGGCTAAACATTATCCGGGCCACAACTGGTTTTCCGAAAAGTTCGGTCCTCGGCCCTTTTTTGTTAGTGCTATTTGTCAATGATCATCGGAGTGTCACGAATGGAAACCGCAGGCTTTTCTGACGACTCAAATGCGTACGCCGTGATTGTTAGAAATGACGATGTAATGCACTTGAAGGAAAATTAAATTAGTTGAATGACTGCTCATGTAGTGGGAACATCCAATCAATCCAGCGAAGTGCGCAGCTATGCACGTAAGCAGTAGGTGGGTGAAAAAGGATGTGCTATGATGGAGCTACCAGCAAGTTTTTCCAATAACTAGATAGATCTAAGAATATAAATCCCCGAACATTGAAGACCGATACGAATACTACATGAAAGCACTCGGCACTACTTGGGTTATGGGTGGTTCGGTAATCTTTTGAGGTGATTTCCCTTGAGATACTAAACATATTTTAGGGCTCACACATATGAACTCTTCTTAAATATGGACTGCCGGTCTGTTACCCATTTTCGAAAGAACAAGATCTTCTGGTTAAAAATGAGTCAACAGTGACCACGATGGTAAAAGGTGGTATTTGGAGAATAAGTTGTTTATATTTGTGACTACTCATCCGTGCCAAGCCCATCGAACTATTCACAAAGTTGATCACGACGGTCCATAATGGAAGCACTGGACTCGAGTTTCGCTCTCATTTGAGCTCATCAGCAGTGCATATCCACCGCTTCGGGGGCGGGATTCGAACCCCCGACCATCACCATTGTAGTCCCACGCCTTAACGACTTGGGCTACCGTCCACGTTTGACCGATCGCAATCAATGTTTATGACTGTTTCGCCAGACTGGCACATGGAGTCTTTGTTTGCCCGACCGATTTGTGTATAGACGCTTAACGAACTATCGATCAATCATCAATCACGATCGATTGTAAGTGCATGTTGTGATTATTGTTCAGTGTACAAACATTGTGATATTCATTCATTCGGCCAATACACGAGTTCGAGTTCGGTTGTGTTCTGTCGAACCCACGGCTGGGCCAGCGCAATACCCTTACAGTTATAACAATTGGCGACGGGGTGCGGAACAATGTCAGTGCCGATGGAATTCGTAGAAAAAGTGCTTAATCAAGAGGCGCAGATGTTTGGAGAATTAATACAACGAATGTCATTCCAGACATTCAACAGTCAAAGTTCGGGACAATCAACTGAGTGTCTACGGCTGAATCCCCTACAAGAATTATTAAACATTCAGCTGAAGTTCTTAGAGAAGGTTGCAGTTCATCAAGTAAACGGTTCAAGTTTAGAAGAATCAGTCAAAAATTCAGCGAAAAACTTAGAAGAAATTCAGTCGTATCCAGAAAATGAAGTTGAATTAGAGTCGTTGAAATTGGAAAGGCACACAGTAAATGCCACTGCTGAAGTTGAGTTCCAGTCCCTCGGGAATTATGAGTTACAAACTGAATTTGAATCAGAGCTGCAGTCCGACCCCGACAGAAAGTTAGAAAATGTCAGTGAAAAATGTTGGAGTGTGATGAAGCATAAACCTGAATCAGGAATGAGAGCACTCCCTTTAATCTCAGCCGCAGATGCTGTTCCATACAGCAGGAGAATCAGTAGAGGATTAACTGGTAAAAGAATACGACGAAACAAATCCCGACTTGCATGCTGGCATAGTGGAATGCGGCACTCTGGACTATTTTGCAGATACAAGCAACAAAGATGCCATAATTGCGAAATTGTTTGTCATACAGGGAAAAAGTTTGCATTTTCAACGTGGCCCAAATTTTTACCGAAGAGAGTAGATGAAGTCATGTACAAGTACTGGCAACAAGTACAATGTAGCGAACAAATGTGGACACGCAACGCAAATAAACTCGGTCAACGATATGTAAATTTGAAGTACAAAAAACAATTAAATGCTACTCAACGAAAGGCTCGACCAAACAGACTGAAATTCCACCCAGCAACGCGCTACCTCGAGCCATCAGTTTATAAAACGAGAATCCGGCCAAACAACAGCAGCTTAGCTATCGTCCCATGTGTTAATTTTTCTTTTTTTCAAAAAGGGGAGGTGTTGTATAGACGCTTAACGAACTATCGATCAATCATCAATCACGATCGATTGTAAGTGCATGTTGTGATTATTGTTCAGTGTACAAACATTGTGATATTCATTCATTCGGCCAATACACGAGTTCGAGTTCGGTTGTGTTTTCTGTCGAACCCACGGCTGGGCCAGTGCAATACCCTACAGTTATAACACCAGTTCAGAAGGAGCCAGCAATATCTATTGTGGTCGCCCAACCGAACAGATCTCCGTGTCAGGTCTTCCCATCAGATACAGTGTAAGCTAACACCGATTAGATCTGACGGGCATTGTTGTTTAAGCGGTATTTGGAGAATAAGTTGTATATATTTGTGACTACTCATCCGTGCCAAGCCCATCGAACTATTTACAAAGTTGATCACGACGGTCCATAATGGAAGTACTGGACTCGAGTTTCGCTCTCATTTGAGCTCATCAGCAGTGCATATCCACCGCTTCGGGGGCGGGATTCGAACCCCCGACCATCACCATTGTAGTCCCACGCCTTAACGACTTGGGCTACCGTCCACCGTTTGACCGATCGCAATTAAGTGTTTACGAACTGTTCGTCAGACTGGCACATTTGACTAGCTTTGTTTGCCCGACCAGTTCAGAAGGAGCCAGCAATATATATTGTGGGCTTGGCATGGATGAGTAGTCACAAATGGTAAGAGGTGTTTATTTGTTTCTCAGTGGGTATCGACATGCAGATTTTCGATGCAGATCATTTGGCCTTTACGTTAATCAAAGAATACTTTTGGGGAATTACGGATCAACTTTACACAAATTGCTCCCTTTATCAGGCCTAGTCATATCATTAAACTGGGAAAATGGAGGACGCTGCGGCTTCGAGCGCAATTCATGTTGGAATGCATTGCCGCAAGATGTCGCGTTGATTCAATCAGAGGTAAAGTTCAAATTATATTTGGACCCCTGTCAACTCGGCGGACGATGGTAAGTCGATCTTGTCGCCTCTTTTAACGATTTCAACCCCCCGGAAAGTCAGTGACGGAGAGCTGGAAAAACTCACACCAAAATAGCCGAAAGAAAAGCCTCATTAATATTTTTGTGCCACCACTGTGGAATTTGAGTGAAATCAATATCATGCTATTGAAATCCCGTTCCATCATTTCTGCTTTCAATTGTCGATGGCATTATCATCACCACCATCGAAGACATTATTACACCGCTAGCATGTATTGAATGCTTAACTGCCACAGAACGATGAAAAAGTAAAATCCTAAAAGATGGAAAGAGTGGGACTTAAAAACTACGGATTCTATAGAAGAGTAATCACAAACTGGGATGAAATGTTATATTTCGAACGGAACACCTTTCATGAATTTCGTGACTTAATCCTGAGTTGTGATTTCGTGCATTCATACATAATATTCCTAAAAGGTTATTCCAGATGTTTACTATCCTTGTTTGCATTCCTCATATTTATTGCAATGTCAGTTCTGGCTTCCAACGAAAGGACACCAGAAAGCAGAAGTCTTTCTCATCATGGACTGGTTGAATATGATTGCTTTCACTATGAAAGGATCTAATTATTTGAACAGATATTTAGTTTAAAAATGCGTTTTAGTCTGTAGCGGTTGATCCAGCGGAGATTTCACCACTAACAAAGTACGTCTCTGGTTATTGAACGCAATAAACCGGAACACAGTTCTCAACGTAACACGGCATACAGATCCCAAACAATCAGACGATAGACTTGTCCCAAAGCAGAACACGAGCGCGGCGTGAATCGTATATTCAAATTGTGTACATATTTACATGTATCATTAAAACACAACAATAATGAAATATGCAGGGTTATTGTAATAAAATATACAATAATGAAAACACCATAATACTCCCTCCTTAGAGCGTTAGAAGAGAGTGAAACGCTCGAAACGAAAATATAGTTAATCAGCGTAGTCTGCAAGGTTTGCAGGCCACCTGACTCTCCGGCCTGATCGAGTTTTGTGAATTGGAGAGGGTGAGGCAGATGATGGAAGAGAGAGTTTACATGGTTGGGTTGATTAGGTCGACTGAGAAGTGGGTGGGGTTGAAGGGAAAAGGTCAACATCCGGGGTACCACTTGGAGGGTGAACGTCTGGAGGCGGTGTTTCGTCGCAGACTGGTTCGATAAAAGCTGCTTTCAATCGATCAATTGCAACAGTATCTTGAGAACCATTTCGTTCGATGACGAAGTATTTGTCACAGCGGCTAACGACTTTGAAGGGACCGGTGTATGGGGCTTGCAGGGTTTTGCGCGTATGATCAGTTCGAACAAAAACAAATGAGCATGAATGCAAATCACTTGGTACGTAAACGTTACGGGTGTATGGGCGAGTGGGGGTGGCACGTAATTGACGCATGAAGGAGCGTAAGCGATTGACATAGTGGGGAATAGTAATGTCGGCTGCAACGTCAGGGGATGCGATCAATTCACCTGGGAGACGGAGTGGTGTGCCGTAAACTAACTCTGCTGCAGAACATCCGAAATCTTCTTTGACGGTAGCACGTATACCAAGAAGGATCACTGGCAGGTTCTCTGCCCAGTTTTCAGTATTACCATGTGATATCAATGCTGCTTTCAGCTGTCGATGGAACCGTTCAACAATTCCGTTCGCGCAAGGATGATAGGCTGTCGTTTTGATGTGGTTAGAGCCGAGGAGTATAGTAAATTCACGAAAAAGGGTAGATTGGAACTGTGATCCACGATCAGTAGTAATAGTAGATGGAACACCGTAATTACTTATCCAGTATTGTAGAAAGTTTTTCGCTACGGTCTCAGCTGTAATACCGGTAATGGGAACGGCTATAGGCCAGCGGCTGAAACGGTCAACACAAGTTAAAATGTGGGTGGAACCATTAGAGATAGCCAGAGGACCGACAATGTCGAAATGAACGTGCTGAAAACGTTGGCTTGGTGGAGGAAAAGATCCTGGAGCACTAAGAGTATGGCGTTGAACTTTACTGCGTTGGCACTGGAGACAGGCTTTTGTCCAATTTTGAATATCCGCATGCATGTTCGGCCAAACAAATCGATCAGTCATCAACTTACGAGTAGCACGAATGCCGGGATGAGAAAGGGAATGAAAATGCTCAAAAATGGATTTCCTAAGTAATTTCGGTACTAAAGGACGGGGATGTTCATTGGAAAAATCGCACAAAACAGTCAAACTGGAGTTGGGAATGAGAATACGTTGGACTCGGAGGGATGACGAAGATTGGTAGTGCTGCATGTCACTGTCATGTTGCTGAGCCTCTGCTAGCTGCGTGAGATCGAATTTCGATCGACTGAGTGCTGTGAGTTGCATGCGAGAAAATGCATCGGCAACTGTGTTCGACGAAGCAGATAGATAGCGAATGTCACTCGTAAATTGAGAAATATAGTCAAGGTGACGTATCTCACGTGGTGAATATCTATCAGCTGTGGCGGACAAAGCAAAAGTGAGAGGTTTGTGGTCGGTCCAAACAATGAAATCGCGACCTTCAAGCAAATGTCTAAAATGACGAACAGCATAATATATAGCTAACAATTCGCGGCCAAATGTACTATAACGGGTTTGGGCGGGTTGTAGACGACGAGAAAAGAATGCAAGCGGTTTAGTAACACCGTCAATACTTTGCTGCAGGACAGCGCCGACTGCTGCTTGTGATGCATCGTGGCAAGTGAAAGTGAAGCGTTGGGATTCCTGGACATGTAGGATAACGTAGATGCTTCTTTCAGTGCAGATTTCAATCGCTGAAACGATTCAGCAGCATCTGCATTCATTTTAAATTGTCGTTCCGTTCCGCGTAACAAATCAGTCATCGGTTGACCGATGTTAGCACAGTTTGGAATAAATCTTCTGTAATAATTAACTAACCCGAGGAATCAACGTAACTGTCGAAGCGAGGTGGGACATGGATAATCATTGATGGACGAAATTTTATCAAGCACAGGGCGAATTCCGTTTTGATCGACATGATGTCCTAAGATTTCGAGGGAAGCGACAGCAAAAAGGCATTTATTTGGGTTAACCACAACGCCGAATTGTGAAAGTCGCTGAAAAACAGCATGCAGATGTTCTGCATGTTCCTGTTGAGAATAACTGGCGATCAGGACGTCATCAATGTAGACATGCACAAAAGATAATCCCTGGAAAACTTGGTCCATATATCTCTGGAAGGTTTGAGCAGCATTGCGTAAACCAAAGGGCATTTTTAAAAATTCGAAAAGACCAAAGGGTGTGGTAATAGCTGTTTTAGGGATATCTTCGTCGGCGACGGGTATCTGGTGATAAGCACGCACCAAATCTAGTTTAGAAAACACTGTCTTTCCGTGTAATGAAAGTGCAAAGTCATGAATATGGGGAATGGGGTAACGATCGGGAACAGTAACTCTGTTAAGGGAACGGTAATCACCGCATGGTCGCCAAGCATCAGATTTATTTTTCTCCACCATATGAAGGGGGCTTGCCCAGGGCGATTTGGATGGCCGGATAATTCCCAGTTCGAGCATATGTTCAAACTCACGTTTCGCTACATCGAACTTGTTTGGAGCCAAACGACGGGGCTTGCTAAACACTGGAGGACCACGGGTCACGATGTGGTGTTTAACGTTATGTTTGACGACCGCAGCTTGTGTACAGGGTTTGAAAACTTCCGAAAATTCTTTCAGTAAATCACTGAACGCAGATGGGATGTCAGGGGTGAGTACACGAATGGTTCGAATAGGGGAATCGCAGGAATTACCAAAGGAGTTAATCTTTGTCAAATTATCAATAAGCTTTTGTTTAGCTATATTGACTGAAAGATCAAAATGTGAGAGGAAATCTGCTCCCAGAATCGGTACTTTGACATCAGCCAGCGTGAAAATCCATCGAAAGTCGCGTCGTAGACCCCATTCGACAGAAAGTGATCTTTGACCGAAAGTGGAAATTTTCGTGCCGTTTGCCGCCTGCAACGTCATTGACGAAAGGCTCTTGCTTTCCTTAGTGGATGGTGGGATAACGCTAATCTCAGCACCAGTGTCGATGAGGAATCGCATTTTAGTGGCCCGGTCGTTAACGTAGAAAAGTCGGCTTTGAAGGGTGCCAGACAGAGCTGCTGCGTCTAATGTCTGGCTTCGCTGTCCGTTAGAACGACTAGTAGATCGTTTCTTGGGCTGACGAGGATGATGATTTCGTGAGTTACTACGAGATCGTGCGATGTTCTGTACTTGCAATGACAAGGAATGGAACATCGATTTTAACTCTTCAAAATCATTTTGGACAGGGATGCTTGTATGCGCGTCAGTGTGTCGGACATGAGATAACGTACTACCATGCGATATATCATGTACTTCATCCGCTATGCGTGCCAGGTGTTGCAAACTAGTATTCTTATCCATAATGGCTAACACTTTACGGACGTCGACTGTGAGACTCTGCTGCCATAATTCACGAATGATCTTGTCATCAACAGGCTTGTCTCCTGTTAATTGAAGCATGTGTCGCAGGTGTTGTGAGGGAGTGTGATCACCCATTTCTAAACCGGACAAAAGTTTCCGTAGGTTTTGCTCGTCAGTAGATGAAGTACGTGAGATAATGGCGTGTTTAAGTACATCGTACGGATTATCGGCAGGGCGGTTGTAAATTAAATCAGCAACCTCCTTTGCGACTGACGATGGCAACATACCAACTACACGATTATACTGGGATCGTTGAGTTTTTACGTGGTAAGACTCGAAAAGTGCTTCGATCTATGCAAACCAGAGGCGAGGGTCGTTCATACCAAAAGAGGGAAGACTAAAGTGCGACATAGTGTCGGTAGAAATGTCCTCAGATGGCGTATTAGAAAATGCTGATTTAGTAAATGAAAATAGATATGACAGCAAAATCAAAATAACTGGGAGTATATGGTACGAACGAAAATTTCAAAAAGAAAAATATTCGGGGCTCACCAATTTGTAGCGGTTGATCCAGCGGAGATTTCACCATAAGTTCCTGCAATCCCAGGGAGTCTACCGTTAAATCCTCAACTACGATGGGACCAACGCTTGAGCAATACTCATCGATGTAATAAGTAATGCCTCCGCGCTGTAATCTCGCTTTTTTAACGAGCAAAGCAGGTGAAGAGTATTTCGGAATATCAGGATAGTACCGAACCGCGCTGTGTGAAACTAAAACGGCACAGTACCTACCCGGAATAATGACTGGAGCTTTATACACACGCAAACGCATGCGATAGAGCGACATGTTATCATAGATAACACGTGGAGGTTTAAAGAAAACCTCTAGAGCATCAAGCTCAGAGGTAAAGAATTCCACTCTCTCTAATCCAGAAAAGGAGAGAAAGAGGAATGCATAGAAATCGTCCCCTTGAACCTAGACATTCAATGGTTTCGGGCGGTTAGAGTCCTTTCGAGTTACCTTAGCTTTCTGAGTAGCAGGTCGACTCATTATGATCA
>JACCGJ010022155.1:31069-46524 GCA_013407085.1 Atriophallophorus winterbourni
CACATTGATCATGCTACTCGACCTGCTACTCAGAAAGCTAAGGTAACTCGAAAGGACTCTAACCGCCCGAAACCATTGAATGTCTAGGTTCAAGGGGACGATTTCTATGCATTCCTCTTTCTCTCCTTTTCTGGATTAGAGAGAGTGGAATTCTTTACCTCTGAGCTTGATGCTCTAGAGGCTTTCTTTAAACCTCCACGTGTTATCTATGATAACATGTCGCTCTATCGCATGCGTTTGCGTGTGTATAAAGCTCCAGTCATTATTCCGGGTAGGTACTGTGCCGTTTTAGTTTCACACAGCGCGGTTCGGTACTATCCTGATATTCCGAAATACTCTTCACCTGCTTTGCTCGTTAAAAAAGCGAGATTACAGCGCGGAAGCATTACTTATTACATCGATGAGTATTGCTCAAGCGTTGGTCCCATTGTAGTTGAGGATTTAACGGTAGACTCCCTGGGATTGCAGGAACTTATGGTGAAATCTCCGCTGGATCAACCGCTACAAATTGGTGAGCCCCGAATATTTATCTTTTTGAAATTTTCGTTCGTACCATATACTCCCAGTTATTTTGATTTTGCTGTCATATCTATTTTCATTTACTAAATGGATCTTAAATCAGCATTTTCTAATACGCCATCTGAGGACATTTCTACCGACACTATGTCGCACTTTAGTCTTCCCTCTTTTGGTATGAACGACCCTCGCCTCTGGTTTGCACAGATCGAAGCACTTTTCGAGTCTTACCGCGTAAAAACTCAACGATCCCAGTATAATCGTGTAGTTGGTATGTTGCCATCGTCAGTCGCAAAGGAGGTTGCTGATTTAATTTACAACCGCCCTGCTGATAATCCGTACGATGCACTTAAACACGCCATTATCTCACGTACTTCATCTACTGACGAGCAAAACCTACGGAAACTTTTGTCCGGTTTAGAAATGGGTGATCACACTCCCTCACAACACCTGCGACACATGCTTCAATTAACAGGAGACAAGCCTGTTGATGACAAGATCATTCGTGAATTATGGCAGCAGAGTCTCACAGTCGACGTCCGCAAAGTGTTAGCCATTATGGATAAGACTACTAGTTTGCAACACCTGGCACGCATAGCGATGAAGTTCACGATATGTCGCACGCATGGTAGTACGTTATCTCATGTCCGACACACTGACGCGCATACAAGCATCCCTGTCCAAAATGATTTTGAAGAGTTAAAATCGATGTTCCATTCCTTGTCATTGCAAGTACAGAACATCGCACGATCTCGTAGTAACTCACGAAATCATCATCCTCGTCAGCCCAAGAAACGATCTACTAGTCGTTCTAACGGACAGCGAAGCCAGACATTAGACGCAGCAGCTCTGTCTGGCACCCTTCAAAGCCGACTTTTCTACGTTAACGACCGGGCCACTAAAATGCGATTCCTCATCGACACTGGTGCTGAGATTAGCGTTATCCCACCATCCACTAAGGAACGCAATCGTCTTTCGTTAATGACCGGAACACAGTTCTCAACGTAACACGGTATACAGATCCCAAACAATCAGACGATAGACTTGTCCCAAAGCAGAACACGAGCGCGGCGTGAATCTGTAGCGATTGAGGTAACGTTGCAGTTTACCCCAAGCACAGTGATAGCACACACACACCAAGCGAGAACTCCGAAAGGTGGAATAAAAAGGTGTATGGGATGAGGCACGCGGTACAATAGAATGTCGTAGACAAGTCCTGTGGTTGATGCGCAGCTGGGTCGCTGGATGATTGTTCACAGGTCCTTGTGTGATGCGCAGCCGGTTGGCTGGAAGACGATGGCCGCGTAGCAGCAGCTAGCGGCGGCCAAAGGGGAAACGAACTCCGACGAGCGCGGGGTAGAGTCCGACAAAACAAAGGGATTGAGGATCAATATAATGGAAAATAGAATAACCAACATTATCATTCTTATTCACAATAGGAACGTAGAAAGAGTTTGACATCCTTTTCTACGTGTTGGGCGATATGAAAGCAAACGATAATATGGGCGCAAAATACAACAGATACATAAGTAATGACGCTTCGTTACAAATCGTATATTCAAATTGTGTACATATTTACATGTATCATTAAAACAAAACAATAATGAAATATGCAGGTTTATTGTAATAAAAAATACAATAATGAAAACACCATAAGTCATTTATCGCTAACAACCAATCTAACGACCATGCCGTAATTTTGTCAAGATTCTCCAGCAGACGAATGCATTACATCGGCATAGATGCCGAGGGTCAAAATTTGTGATAATCTGCAAACAAACATTAACATTAAATCATCAACAAACGCCTTCGGCATAAAGGAACCGAGGCTTCTGGGACACCAGAGCTTTTAGTTTTCACTGTCGTTGAACGAGAGGATTGATAAATAAGCGAGCATAGTCATCGAAGAACAGATTGGGGTTACCAAAAACAAATAAACATGATAATATTACAAGTCAAATGCTACGTTACGATCGGACAGTGAAACAAATGTTTCACTCAAGATTGAGAAAAATCAATGGGAGAAACGATTACAAAGCGTTACAATTGAAGACCCCGCGTTAAGATTCGTTTTTTTAGTTGAAATCAGATTGCATTGAACTGTTCAGTTCAGTTCAGTTCAGTTTGCACAGGACAGTATGTGGCTGACAAGCTAATCGAGCATCCAGAATTTCTTTCGGTGGAAAGCTGCGGAGAAGCGCCCACCACTGTCAAAGGGTCAATCCTTTTTCTCCGTGTGGAACCTCTGATGGTCGTAGGACTAGGAGAATGTAGTTGGAGGAGCACCGCGCTATAATCGATGCACTGCCAAAAGGTAATTTTCTTTCTTCTCTGTTTGCAATCTCTGATGATCGCGGTGCCAGGCGCTGTAGTAGTAGGATAGTAGTAGGACAGCAACGCGCAATAATCGATGCTGGAAAAAAGAAAAGGCAGTTTCTCCTCACCAGCACGGTGAGAGGTCAGCTGATGGAGAATCAAGAATAGGAAGATGCTCTAAAATTGCTACAGTGAATAGCGAGCAAAATGGAGGACAACCTAAGCATGGTAATCATGGGATGTAATCAGAGAATAACTTACCCCAGTCACGGTCTAAACCCTGCTTGAAAGTTGAGACGGAACTACAGGAGATAAGTTCTTCAGGGAGCTTGTTCCAGAAGTTGACCACCCTGAAGCTGAAAAAGTTTTTCCTAGAATCTAGTCGACATCGTTCCTTAGCGAGCTTGAGTGCGTGTCCGCGAGTGCCCAGCTTAGGACTTAAGGTAAAGATGTCATCTGGATTAACGCCGCTTAAGCCCTTTAAGATCTTAAAGGTTTCAATCAAATCACCTCTCAAACGACGACGCTTAAGAGAGAAAAGACCCAGAGCCCAAAGGCGATCAGCATAACTTTTCCCACGCTGACCCTCAATCATGCGTGTTGCTAGTCGCTGGACGCTTTCAAGTCGAATGATATCCTTCTGGTAGTGAGGACACCACGCCTGGACACAATATTCCAAATGCGGCCTGACTAACGCCTTGTAAAGTGGCAGGAACACGTCGGGACTTCTGCTGGAAAGCACCGACTTCAACCGAAAGAGCACATTGCGTGCACGTTGCGCTGCAACAGCGCATTGGTCCTCCCATTTGAAGTCAGCTCTAACTAGAACACCCAAGTCCTTAACCCGCTGTGTGGCATCAACGCTAATAGGAGTACCTGACACCTGGACTGTGATCTTGTCGACCAGAGCAGACAAGAGTTGGCACTTATTGAGGTTCAGTGGGAGGTCCCAAAGTATGGACCAGTCAATGACCCGCTCGAGGTCGTGCAACAGAGTATCTTCATTCGTTGAACCAATGAACTTCACGTCATCCGCAAAAATGAAGCACGGGCACTCCAAGATAGGCGACAAGTCATCGATAAAAATCAGAAAGAGCAGCGGACCTAGCACAGACCCCTGAGGCACCCCACTTATCACCTCCGTTTGGATCGACAACGTAGATTCTACTCGTACTCTAAAGGTCCTACCTGTCAGGAATGATTTCATCCAAGCAAGTAAACTACCCCGTATGCCTTTTGCTGCCAGCTTAGTTTCTAAAAATCTGTGGCTGACGGAATCGAAAGCCTTTCTAAAATCTAGGTAGAGCGCTTTGACCGGCTTCCCTTCATCCAACCTTTTCGTAGCAATCTTGAGGAAACTCAAAAGCTTAGTCAAACAAGACCTCCCTATCAGGAATCCATGTTGAGCTACACTGAGTAGAGAATGCTGGCAGAGATGCTGGCAGATTTTGTCGCGTATAAGTCTTTCCAATACTTTCGAGACGATGCTGGTCAGGCTGACTGGTCTATAGTTACTAAGAATCGACCTGCAACCACCTTTGTGTATTGGTGCTACTATGGCTTCTTTCCACTCACGAGGAACCATTGACGAGTGCAAACATGAATTGAAGAGCTCACATAGTGGTTCTGCAAGCACTGGGGCGAGATTTCTCAACATAATTGAGTGGATGTGATCCGGACCCTCAGCCTTGTTAGCACGAACATGAATAAGAGCTCCATAAACCTCCGCCTCGTTAAAGGACAAATCATCTAGTGTATGGACACCAGGGAAAGTTAAGCAACTCAGGCGGTGTGAGTAAAGAATTATCCCTCCGCTAAACGCTACTGAAAAACTTTGAGAAGGCTGCCGCCTTAGCTAGGTCACTAGTAGCTACTTGTCCATCCTCCAGTTTTAAGTCACCGATGTTTACCCTAGTTTTTCCTATAGATTGCGCTTTCCTTTAGTGGCTGCCGAGCCAATCGAGCGTCTGGAATTTCTTTTGGTTAAAAGTTGCAAAGAAGCACCTACCACTGCCCAAACCTTTTTTCTTTCTTTCCGTTGGAAATCTCCCACAATCGCGACGCCAAGATTTTATCCGGTAATTTGCGCGCTACGTTCAACTTGGTTGTATTCCCCACGCTCCGATAAAATATCATTATAAATTTTCGCTATTAGTTGAATTTTCTGTAAAATATAATAACTATTTTACCATATTATTCATATTTTTCGCTGAATAATTACGCTAGTGATAAATTCAGGTTCTATTTTTCTAGTGATCTATCATTACTCACCTTTAACTGAGAGATATGAATACAAAAATACCTGCCTTATCGGCAAATGCGGCAAAACGGTGGCTAAAGGAATTGAGTGCACAGCGTGCAAGCGTTGGGCTCATCCTTGCTGCTCGGGTATACACAAATCTCACTACGGGATTTACGCAAAATACCGCTGCTTGCAGTGGTATTGTATCGGCTGTCATAAGGCTGCCACTGACACCGCTTGCCAAAAGCCAAGGAATAGCATTACGTCGCCAAGCTCGTCTGATTTTGTAGCCGCATAAAAGTATGCATCTATGGTGAGGGCGTATACAAGTTCTGAGACTACAGCAGGCACGGGGATAGCGCACAAATCTAGCCAATTACGACGTTCTCCTAAGCAAGCTACCTCTCCTAAGGTGGTAAATAAAGCCAGATCTTCGAGAAAGCGTGCAAACAAAAAGGCGGAAACATTGATCTTAACAATTAAAACTTCCGTTCGTGCGTGTATCGTGACCTCTCTGTACACGTTTTATCTACCGCTATATATATTCCAGTCAACCTGCGTTTTCTCCTACTCTAGTAGGACGTTATTGTAGTATTCTAGTCTACTACAAATTGGTGAGCCCGACATACAAACATTCTTTGTGTATTTTTTCCGGTACGTCAAAATTTTTCCGCTTCACATCGGAGTTTTCAGGTAAATTTTTTTACTCCGTTTAATCGTGCATTTTATTTGCAACAATTGCTCCTGTTTATCATGAGTGATTCTAAACGCGTTATTTTGGCTTCAACTGTCATCACAATACCCAGCTTTATTCCACAGGATCCTGAGTATTGATTTCATTTTTTTAAAAACTGAATTTAGTTCTAAAAATATAATTGATGACTCCGCTATGTTTTCACATTTAACGTAGAAACTCCCCTCGGATGTGTTGCTACAGGTACGCGACGCAGTCCTTACTGCACCCATAGGTGACCGTTACCGTATCGTCAAACAAGCCGTAATTTCTCGCACGGTTCCGTCTGAACGATCTAGGCTACAGCAGATGTTGGGCAACTTAGAAATTGCCAACAAAAAGCCATCCACTATACTAATGGAGATGCGCCGCCTGCTAGGGTCATCTCACATGGACGAGTCCTTGCTAGAGGAACTATGGCTCCAGCGCTTACCTGAGTGCGTGCAACCCACCTTGATTGCTGCAAAAAGCACTCCGGTATCTGAGCTTTCAGAAATGGCGGAAAACATGGCTGAATGTATCCGTTCCTACACAGATACCCATATTTCCACGGTAATCGCAGGAAGATCACGCACACGTAGTAATATAACGGAAGTCAGCAATGCGGATCTGCTGGCTGAGGTTTCGGCTTCACGCAATGAGGTTCGAAACCTCGCTTTTAACAATAAGTCATTATCTCGCACCCCATCCCGCCGACACTCGAGTAGTCACACTCGGTCACCCGTTTGCTGGATACAACGGAAGTACGGCGACGATGCGCGGCGTTGCACAAATCTTGCGACCATCGCACATCACCAGCGGGAAACTTCCGGACCGACAGCTAACGACGACTACTGTCGTCGGCCCTAAGAAATTACGTTGTCTTCTCCACATCAAGGATAAATCCACGGGTCTACGTATCGGAACAAAATCCAGTATGGACGTTCGCACAAGCGTTAAAGCGTGCGGTAATGGTCAACGCTCGAAAACCCACCGACACACAAAAAGCCCATTAAGAACTTTCGTCGAACCGGATAAGCGTTTCTCGCACAAACACGTAGACCTCGTTGGCCCGTTACCACCTTCAAGTGGCTATACATGTTTCTTCCCTGCTAGGCAATCACCATTTATCTATGGAGCTTACGTGACGCGCTTGCGACACGGTAGGAGTCGTTTCCACCCACCATCTCCGCGAGGTCAAGCCAAACAGTCCCACATGCCGAAGGAGTTGGCACATTGCCAGTATGTCTTTCTCGAAACGACATGGTGAAGCAACCTCTTCACCCTCCGTCTGATGGACCATTTGAGATAATTCGGCGGTACCAAAAAACAGTTGTGATTGACCGCGCCGGTCGACACGACACTGTCTCGATTGAGAGAGTCAAACCAGCGTTCATGGACAATGCAGTTGACTCAGTTCATCCGCCAGACCCAACCCCAGCACCACCGGAGATAACCCTTACTTTAACCTCGACTATCTCAACGCCTGCCACCAGAACAGCTAGGCGAGCGAAACGGCAACCCGTAAGGTTCGCCGACTATGTAGCACATATTCAAAGTGTTATCACTTGGTATATGCCCGTGCATGCTTTACGTACCTCATCACTATAACTCGGTCGTGGCCATAAACCCATGCACCAGAGAGTTTTTTCTTCTTACTTCTCAGGTACACATGCACCTCCAGCTGTGGAAAACGTGGCACGCGCCACCCCCGGATCACCGACGCTTGTCGCCATCCTGTCCGGTAACCTGGATAACACGCATCATTCGTGTATCCTTTCGGTACGCATGTACATCCCGCAGTGGAAACCGTGGCACGCGCCACCCCCGGATCGCCAACGCCTGTCGCTATCCCCTTCCACCCCGGTATCTCGTATTTGATTTGCTGTTGTTGTTGGCCTCCCTCCTCGGTCGGTCGAATGTCCGACCATGCTGTACATCACAACGCTGAAATTTTCACAGCGGAAGGAGTGTCCTCTCCCTTGGTGCGTTGTAGATTTAACGCCAGGCCGTTCCAAAGTGGAAAGACCTACTGTTGCCCATGCAGCAGTGCTCCCTCTCCCGGCAACCATCGGAACCAATGAAAGCTAGCTGATACTTTGGACCGATGCCGTCGCAGAAGTTGGCAGGGCGAAGTTTGTAAAAAAAAAACTTTCGGACTGCCTAACGGACTTCCGGCTCCTAATGTTGTCCTCGAGTGTTGCCTCCTGCCCTTTCCATGATGGGATGTAGCCACAAGGCAGTGGAGGTTTGAGATAAGGGTTTTCCTTCCCCATGGTGGACCGCCTTCATGGACTTACGAGCTCCACCTGCCCGAAGCATGCTGGTTTTGAGGCGCCAGTCAGCCGCCTTCGCCCTTTCTCCTGTCATTAGAAGCAGTTCCGCCGGGTCGCACAGGACCACGCGTGCAGGCCAGGAGCTGGACTTGGTTGCCAGAGGCTATATGAGACGCGTGCCATTGGAGCATTTTTAGAATTGGGAGCTTATCCCCAAAACCGCCCCGGCCTTTGCACCTTGGCACCACAAAGGACGTGTCTTGTATAAAATTCGATTGTCTCATTGTCCAGCACTGAATGAGTAGCAATATACATCAAATCTATTTTCCTACAAAGTTATAATAACCACACAGCTGGATTAATCAATGTCCCATCTTATATATATATATATATATATATATATATATATATCTCTCTCTCTATCTTCTCTCTCTCTCTCTCTCTCTCTCTCTCGCTAATCTCTCTTTCTCTCTCTCTCCTCTCTCTTCTCTCTCTCTCGCTCTCTCGCTCTCTCTCTCTCTATCTCTCTCTCATATATATATATATATACTCAAATCTTGGTACTATGCCACCTCGTTAGTATGCCACTCTCGCTACTATGCCATTTTTGCTCGGTACCGACAAAATTCAATACAAAATAAATTTACTATGCCACTCCATACTCTCGCTACTATGCCACTATTCTGTGACTATCTAAAAGTGCATTTTTGCGCATTTTACGCATATAGTGAGCCGGTTTCAAGGCTAAACACGCGATAATTCTCCTTGACGCCAGCTACAACAAGTCAATCATTTCACTTACAACGACACGCCTCTTTCCTACTCTTGCTTTCAGTATCAATAGATAAACCCACGAAAGCGCGCGCACAAACAGACACTCACAACAGTGACATCGTTATTTTTCAAACTATTCAGCCCATAATGTTAGCTCAGAAACGCAAGCGAACCGACTTTACGCTAAAGGAGAAGTTCGAGATCATAGATGCTGCGAAGAAGGAGCCGAATCAGTCCAAGTTAGCGAGGGAGATTAGCAAGAAATGGGGTGTCGAAGTTAAGTGAACCACCGTGGAGGGCATTCTCAGCAAGGCGGATGCAATTGAAGCTGCAATCAAAGCTGGAGTTCCATCGAAGCGCATGAAGCTGACGCAGCCTCACGACCCGAAGTTTGTGGAGGAAGTGCTGATGTGTCTGAAGCAAGCAAGAGGATTGAATCTGCCTGTCAGCGGCGATCTGTTCAAGGAGGAGGCGATAAAACTGGCTCAGCCGATGCACATCCCAGACTTCATGGCGAGCGACGGTTGGTCAGACAGCTTCAAGAAGCGCAATGGCGTCACGTTCAAGTCAGTGCAGGGCGAAGCTGGAGCGATGGATTCCCAATCCCTTATTTATTGGCAGCAGCAGGTTCTGCGACTTATACTCAGACAGTTCTCTGCAAATAAAATCCTCAACCTGGACCAGACTTATGCAAGCGTGTGATCGGCTAGACAACGATATGAACGAGATCCGACGAAAGATGATGTGTCAGCCGACGATTTCTGAGAGCATTGGACTGATCGATTGAGCAAATAATTCATGGACTTGAGAAAATAGCCGTTTTTACAAAACCTTGTTACTATGCAACTCTCACTACTATGCCACTCTTGCTCGGTCCCAACGGGTGGCATAGTACTGAGACTGAGTATTATATATAGTATATATATATATAGATATATTATATATATATATATCTATATATATATATATATATATATATAATATATATATCTATTTATATAGGGACATTAAGATCAGGATCCGAATGCGCTTGAAACAGTGGAAAAATTGTTAAACAAGTAGCGCTTGTATGCCACTGTTGGATGAGGCTGGTACGACCAACCTGTTCAATCACGTGTCTAAACGGTGTATAACAGAGAAAAATTCGCAATTAGGTTCCCTAGAAGCAGAGATTCAAAACACCATTTTCGAGAGAGTTTAGTGTGTCTAGTTAACGTTTACTGTTATAACAATTAGACGAGCTTGAAAGGCATGCTGAGATGTTATCATGGAAAACAGTGAGCACGAATCAGGCGACAAAAGCCTAACACTCTGTCGTGCCTAAAGAAAAATGTTTGCGATAGGTTTAATTCATAGTGTGCAGTTTTGAGCTACATATACCAAAACCCTAACACTATTTCTGAAAAATGCTATTTTGCAAATTCAACTTTAGCCTTTTTTGGCTATAGCACAACTCCTTATAATAATCTGGTGTTTTCATCACCCTCAAATAAACTCAGAGTACCAAATATCGTTTTTCCAATTTGTTGGGAGGGGAGATTTCCAGCGACTCGCGACTTAGTTTTATTAACTGTTATCAGCGGTGTAGGAAATATGGTCTATCTTGTCCAGCAAGAAATTTAGATTATATGGTGTTAGTCTGCGAGTAAATCTTTTTTTACTGTGAACATTCTGTTAAGCTTGCTTAACGCTTTCATATAATCGATCTCGCTGCCCTACTGCAGGCAGAATTGATACTTTTAGGTCGAATGCTTAACCATGTGGACAAGATGTGCGAACGGATGAACAGCAACAATTTTCTACTTCATGATCCATTCACTAGCTCAGAAGCAAATCTCAAAAGTAGCAAACTCATATAATGTTCAGCATCAGTCTCTAGTAGCGTACGTCATAGTGACGATAGGTAAGGGTGTCATAATCTTGTTACCTAATGAGACACATCGGCCAGTTACCTGGCATCGCGTAATATTGATGTCTCTGGAATACATGATAAAAAAATCAGTTTCGAATCCAAACTCGCATAACATGATAAAAACCATCCGAAAAGTAAATACAGTCACGTTAACTCTAAAGGCTTAAGTTCATAAGTAGTAGACACCTTAAGGAAATATGTTGAAGTAAACTTACATAAGAATAATCTAATTTCTCTGCACTCACAGAGCGTGCAACCTCGTGATGTTAGCTACAATACCTCCGCGCGCTCACCTCAAAGTGCTATTTCTCAATTACCTTTCCTCAACAATCTTGCCATTGAATTTCGCAATGTTTTGCGTATCCATGAAAACTTTGCACCCAACAAATCTTGGACCTAATACCATCTATTCTTGATGATCTTGTTGCTAGCCGCCAGTTTCAAGTTTGTTATGGCCCGAGCGGTTTTGGATATAGGCTCCCGATTCCAAACATGCTTTTATGAAGCGCATTTTATATAGTCTATGACAACCATGTACAGTTCCTAGCGTGCACGCGTGTTTCTGTGTGACCCCGCTAATCTGCTTCTACTGACAATCGAAGAGTAAAGGCGGATTACGTGCGTCTCAAAACCAGCTTGCTCCGGGCAGTTGGAGCTCGTAAGTCCAGAAGGGCTGTCCACATAGGAAAAGAAAAACAATTATCTCAAACCTTTACTGCCTTGTGCCTACATCCAATCATAGAAAAGGCTTCAGAAATCAACCTCGTGGAAAAATCCCAGACGGAGTACCGTTAGGCAGTCCGATGTTGTATTCAACTCCGTCCTGATAATTTCTGCAACGGCATAGTTGTCCAAACGTATCAGCATAGCTGTTCGTTTGGTACCAAATGTGTCGTGAATAGGCGGCGCTTGCATCATGGTGAACAAGTAGTATTCCATATTGAACTCCACTGAGGTACATCTCAACGCACCGATGGAGAGGACACTGCATTCCGATTGAATGAATCAATAAATGATTTTGTTCTTGGAATTCCAAGGCATGCAAATTATGATTAATAATCACCAAAGTGTTTGTACAATCAAATTGTAGTATGTACAATTGCAAATACATTTTCAAGCTCACTTCTGCAGCGGAATTTTACGTTCAATAAAAATCATGGTAAACAGTGTTTACAAATTGTAGCCAGATAATCAGTAAATGATCTGATATTATGTAAAATAAACTGGCAATGCGAGAAAGGAAAATCAATGAATGCTCCGGACAGCACTGGAGATTACCGAATAATGTCTATCGATGATACGTAAAGTTCTGTGTTGTTGATTTTCCGATACTTTTCGTTTGGATAGTTCGAAATAGATCAGTGAATCCTGAATATGATGTGTTTTCTTATTCGCTAGGCGAAGGGATTTAATTTCACTAGGCTGAGGTGTAACGTCTGTGACATGAGTAACGCGTATTCCACCCGTTTCTTAGTTCAAAAATTCAAAACCACAATTCGGATGTTATACGGTACTGTAATTAGCAACAATTACAACAACAATAATTATACAAACCTCAACTGTAAAGGAACGTACAGCAAACAGGAGACAAAATACTCCAGAATCAATTATTTCAAATGCAAACAAGTTGAATGACGACCTGAGATATAAATAGAATGAAAGGAGTTACCAAAATTGTCGTCCAAAATGTCTATCAAAGACAAGACACCCAAAAGTGGTGTCAAAATGCAAGCCAATTACAAGTGCCCAAAATGGCAACCAAATTCAACAACAATGACCGACAATGGCCGAAACGAACAATTCAAACAAATAATTGACCAAAGGCGTGTAAAGAAAATATTTACAATAGCAAGTTTTTAATAACAAAAGAAATGTTTTCCATCAAATACAGCATAAATATAAAATACCGGAAAATATAGTCAACAAAATTTAGATTCTGGAAATTGTTTCAAAATATAAGGTAAAGACGAAGGAAAAGGAAGAATTTCATAAAGTTGCATCTTACACCTCCGGCCAAATTCTTCCTAGTACCTTAACGTATAAACCCAGAATAGCAAATGACTTCATTTAGTGGTGAGTCACACACGCCACGTCGCATTGCCATCATTGGACACATGTGGCTTTTTATAGGGAAATAGTTTGCCAGACTAAGACCCACTACGTCCTCCGGTTCTGCCACCGTTCCTTACAAGAAGCTTACGCGCGCATTCCCAGCCGAACGAGCCTTGTGTATTTCATCCTCAAATAGCGACATCTTGCGCCATCTAAACAACTCTAATCTGCAAATTGAAATAAGTGTATCCGGTGTCCGAAACACAAATGGCTCATCAGGTACACAACCGAACGTCTTGCGCCAATCATATGAATTGTCACGCCGACCATCTGTCGCCCCCACTTCGGCTGATTCACTGTCATGTAAACCAGGCCTACTATTCATTTTGGCTGATTTGGTGTCAGATGAACCAGGCTTAGTCTCCATCTGATCCGAATTAGTGTCGGGAAATTCAGTCACAATTTCCGACTGAGCTAATCCAGTGTCAGGTAACTCAGCTTCCTGATCACAACCGACAACACAAAGGTCAATATCCTCAGACGTTTCACACGCAGGCCCCTGCAATATCCAACCCAGCAATGTCTTCGTTGCGAAAGGACGGCCTCTTCCACCGAGCCGCTGTTCCAACGCCCAGTGTGCTTCAGGAACGTCGCAACCAATCAGCACTGTCACCGGCTGATCATGAACGTCAAATAATTCAACGCCCTTTAAATAATCATAACGTTCACGCAGAGCGCTAGTTGACGATTGGGACACATGCGGCAAGGTTTCTACGGTGTAAGCATTCGAAACCTGAATGACTGCTCCACCATCTGCAGAAAGAATATTTAAGTTCAGACGGGAGCAGTTCATTACCCGTTGATGGCCCAAAGTTGTAAGCGACACCTGAGCAGGGCACTTCGGCATATTGTATTTTTTAACGAATTCACTAAGAATTAACGTGGCATCTGAACCACCATCCAGGAGCGCTACTGCGTCAATAAGTCCGGACGACGTTTCGATCTTGACAGGCACGGATCCTAAACATACCCCGGCACTTAATGCCGCGTGACTGCAATTGATGTTTGCCGGCGGATTTCTTACCGGTTGATCGTTATGCAGGAGCGTGTGGTGCCGACCGCCACAATTTTCTGCAGTGCATCGAGATTCACTCATACAATTGGCAGACCTATGGAACTGCCGGAGGCATAGGAAACAAGCCGATACCCGTTTTGCTAGATCCCAACGACTCTTTACGTCGAGATTCCTAAATTCGATGCACTGATGTAATTTGTGCGGCCCCTTGCAATTACAGCATTCCAAGCTGTTTATGGATCTGCCAACAAGGGAGGCATTGACATTCCTTCGATCGCAAACATTTGAAGCATGGGCTGCTGAATTCTGCGTCGTGTCAGGGCGACAAAGCTGACCAAATCGACTTCTACCAACTCTTGCCTTACGAGAAACAAACTCGGAAAGTCGTTCAAAGTTTACATCCGAACCGTCAGCCGTAATCGCGTCGGCAGCATCGGCCCACTGCTGCTGTAGGGCTACAGGTAAGCACCTTACAACACCTTCCAAAGTGTTGACCGAATTCAAGTCGGCCTCGCACTTCATTTGTGTCAGCATAATTTGGCAATTTTCCATCTTTATTGCCAATTCAGATAAACCATCTACCTTCTCTGAAAGCGTTCTGGCTTCTCCGAACAATTCATCCAGTGTAGACCGAGCAATGACATGCGGTAAACCGAACAAATCTCGCAGTATGGTTTTTGCTCTCATATACCCCTCAGTGGGTTGCAGCATGACGCAGGCATCAATAGCTTTACGAGCCTTATCACGGCAATAAAACATCAGATATAATAATCTTTGTGCCGGGTCCGTAAGCCGCGATTCAATGTAGCATTCAAATTGCCTCATAAATTTCCAATAGTCAATTGGATTACCATCAAAGTATGATAATTCAACCTTGGGTAGTCCGAGGCTGATATTCATTGAGGGCTGCAATTCGGTTGTTGTCGTCCCGCTCCGTGCTGGCCTGCTGCTCTTGCCAGCTATCAAATTGTTCTCCTCTAGTTCTCTCTTTTCCCTTTCCAAGCGCTCTATCGTGGATCTAGCTACGGATAGCTGCTGCTCTAAATCCAATGCGCATTGGGAAGCTGTATCTATGTTCTCTGGCTTATCGCACTCAGTCAATGCTACCTTAGGAGCAACTTTAGGCATTTTATACAAAAGGATTAAAAGAAAAAAGGAAACAAATAAAAAGGGACGTCACCAATATTGTAAACTGGATCGATTCGCGAATCTTCAACTGCACTTCTCGCCAAGTTCGAGAAGAATCAAATTCCAAGTTGAGTACTGTATTTTCTCCAATTGAGACAAATACGGTACAAATCGAATTCCAAAATTGAATACTGCTTCGACGAACCAAGTTGAGTACTGTAACGTCTGTGACGTGAGTAACGCGTATTCCACCCGTTTCTTAGTTCGACAAATTCAAAACCACAATTCGGATGTTATACGGTACTGTAATTAGCAACAATTACAACAACAATAATTATACAAACATCAACTGTATAGGAACGTACAGCAAACAGTGGAGCCAAAATACTCCAGAATCAATTATATCAATGCAAACAAGTTCAATGACGACCTGAGATATAAATGAAATGAAA
>JACCGJ010022157.1:0-40502 GCA_013407085.1 Atriophallophorus winterbourni
TGATACGTACTGTTGCCTTGAGATCAAAAAGGTAGCTTCTCAGCCAAGTAAGAAAGCGACTGCACAAAAACTAAACAATTAAGCGATTACACACAATGCGAAAGGGTGTAACGATTGATCTTTATTTTATGTGTCTATTTTTGATAGCTTGGGATTCGCCCGGTAAATGCAATTTAAACCTCATCTCTGTTCGTACTGACACCCTGTGTCAGACAAAGGTTCTGTGTCAGAAGCGAAACGGTATCAAATCTGAATCAGTGCAAACCTTAACATATGCCGACGGATTTTTTATCTGTCTCGAATATATTCAAAAACGTGCCGGTGTTGGATAACATGGGCACCATTGATTGCAATTGACAATCAAGAAACGTTAACAAAAGACTAACACGAAATCTTTAGACTTTTCAGTACTAATAGAAAGGAGGTACTGTAAATAAAATAACTGGAAAACATGCCTCAACTATATGGAGTCCGTGTCAGTGCCAAGAACAATATTGAGTGAAAACCAAGCTACGAACACGAGTCTAAGACATCTCATTTCGAATTCATGAACGTCTTACGTTGCGCAACCGTTCAAGGTCGAAGTAAGCAAATGCCAACAACAATCGTAGATCAGAGAAATTATAATAAAGATACTTTTGAAAAAAACAGGAATAAGCAACAGGCACTACCAACATGAACACTCAAGTTTTAAGCGAATGTTGGCGACAACAGCAATGTCTTCTCTTCAAATTCAGCATTACGGTTCCCGTTTTGCTAACCAGATGTATTAGTACATTTGTCGTATGACGTAAATCCGTAGCAGGTTCTAGCCCAAACTACAAGTGGTATTACGTAATTGGCATGCAAGTACCCGGCAATGCTCGCATTCGCAAAGAATGACAGGTACGCTGGAACTTTGATTTTTACGAGCTCGTCAAACGTCTGCCTCGTGTGCTGTATGCAGTTTTGTAATTAAGATGTGACTATAAGATTTTTATCACAAACGGAGCTCGTTTTCAAGTACGATTTCATTTGTCCTGAACTTGAGCACCAGATTTTAGATTCAAGAGGATAAATCTCGATAGATCTTGTCAGAACCGAGGCACACGGAATATGTAGAGTTCTCTCTCATGTACATTTAAATTTCAAAATAAAGGGGAGTAAATACTTGCTCATTCGTCTTGATAGGCCAACAAGAAAATTTAAGTGATTGAATTGTCTTAGCTCGAAAATAACCTCAGAAATGTTCTGAAAAAGTGTAAGTGGATAAAAGAACATATGCTCAAAGCTTTAAGAAACAAATTATCTGATAAGAATTGGAAAAATATAGTCCTAAAATCATGTAGTATATTTTAAGTGGGTTTTATTCGAACTAAAAGTGTTCCCGGACACGCGGGCACAAATGGAATTAGAATAGAATTCACCGTTTAGTCTGGAATGTGTTTCTGCCAGTGTCTAACCGTGTGTATGCTATTATAGACGTGCCTCTATGCAGGAAAGGCATTTACTGGGAATTGTTCGTGGTATAGAACCATCTATATAGGACGGAACAAAACCGAAAGTTTCACCAATGCCAGAAGAAAATAAGATGCTCCAGCGAAATTGGAAAACTAACGTCTTTTATTTCGTAACGTCTGAACTCAATTGACGACAGCTTGCCCTAATTTATTTCAATACGTGGACACTAAAAGCGATGGATTGAAAATCAGATAAAAAAAGATGAAATCTTGTCAACAATCTTTTTCAAGTTAGTCATTCAAAGTAGACATTTGTTTTGTCAAAAAGTGTGTCACAATAATCTGTTTTACATTGTTTTCGTTCGACCTTGAAACACCCGCCCAAACACGTGGACTATAATTGAGTAATACTCTTCTGATGACTTTGCAACAGGAAGCTCAAACAAGCTGAATTTAGTCAATCACTCAAGAGTTTGGAGTAAACGGTTTAGATGCCCAACTATTTATGATGGCTTGACCAGACTACACCAAACCCACGTATAACGATGAACTTTCAAATGAAGTCCTGCGGCAATGTTGCTTTTTGTAATTTACCGTTTTGCTTTCCGCTAAATGCAACAAGAAATAACCTGAAAATATCAACCGGTGGCCACGCCATTCAATCCAAACTTATTTCCCGCCCTGAACTCGCCTGGTATTGACAAGAGCGTCAAGGTGGTTAAACGAAGACGTACTTACCAACTGTGACTAAGATGTAGATGCCATTGGATGCACACTATCTGTTGTATTTTAATATGGGAACGTGATTAAATAACAATCTGTGACATGCTCGATTCGGTTAGGCGAATGTGGGTTGGGTGATTCGAGACGTCAATGAAGCGGGATAAATCATCTGTTGAGCCAGTCGTGAAAAAGTAAACAAACCATTGCATGCCATTCGTGAGCACTGCGGTTTCAAGTGCTCCATCATTGAATCAATGTTCCATTACAATCTAATTTGTACACAACATATCAAACGAACAGCACATCTTTGAAAATTATTCATTATAAACATTTAGATACCATCTCCCAGAACGAATAATAGATTTGACATGATATTCTACCATAAGTAGCTCCACGAGATATGTCTGAAATAGCGTATAACATCAATGAAGTTTTTATTGGATCCTCGGAAGTTTTTGAGAGAACGTTTTACCTCGCACTGAAAGGCAGACTTTTCTAAGACTGCAAAAACGTCGTTAGTTTTCTCACTGTGATATCAATGGTTTGATCCACATAGACTGCTACACCAAGGATGATTTTAAAACGCGGATTTCTGGGGCGTAAGACGAGCACTTGCTTATTCTCCCACATATTTTTGTAGCAATGCTGATGAAATAAGCTTTAGGACGACTAAACAATAGTTTCTATAAGCAATTGACGTGATGGCAAGCTATCCACAAATGGAGTTCTGGATTTGCTAATACGTGGTTTGGTGCTTACCGACGATGCAGCCACCAATGTTCACTCGCAAGAGCACTTTCTATCGGCAATGGACTGCTTTTCAATAGCACGCAAAGAAGTCAAGCTTACAAGCAACACGACGAAGACTAAAGTTCTAGGTCATGGAAACGTAACGCCATCCATCAGCATTATCGAACACTATCAGCCTTGAACCAGTCTATGGCATCACATAGCTTTGCACAAATATAGCGGGTAGCCTCTTGTTGATGACTGAGATTATAAATTAGATGTTAACAGCAAACGAACGAGATGCCATTCTCTGGAATTTTGGAAATTCATGCGATTCCTGAAAATTCGTTTTAACGAATAAATGTTTTCTTCTTCTTCTTCTTCATAGTTGTGTCTCAAGGTATCGACTTTGAAGTGACAACTGTAGAACTCAGAAACTCTTTCGCTTGCACGATTTGAGAAAAATGCCTTAAGGTGATGATCGTCCAATCTCACCGCTGATGCTGCTCCCAAAGAGAATTATGCAATCATTTTTCAGAAAATCTGTCAATCACAACATCAAAATTACTGGGTAATCATCACAGTTCGGTCTAGCATCAACCACTGAACTAAGATTCTTGTGATGTTTTTTGAAATGTTGCTCCTGTCAGTTGAATTACCAATCAATAATTACACTGTTGATTGACACGCTTCCTTTCACATGTGCGCGCATACACTTGAGCACTTTCTTGACGTTTAACCTCTGGTAATCAGCGACACCACAGGTAGTATTTGTGTTTGTGGCATGCACTGGGTGTGCGCGTTTGCTGTCATCGGTTAGGATGTGGAAAATATAAATTGACGTTCTACACATTTCTGGTATGCGAATATTCTGCTTGCTAAGCGGCGAAGTCAGTGTAAGTTACTCGTTTGCGCATTTTACATGTTTCGTGTTACCATCCTACAAAACGTTTAATAAAGCATATGCTATGTACGCTTCTGGTATAAACTTCATCATATCATCCTGTGAGATGCTGATTGCATGTTACGTAGCTACATGCAGGTTTACGCTAGTCAGATGCATTCAATTAGACGGTTTACGCCTTATCAATATAAGATCGAAACATAGTTCGATTTTTATAAACTTGGAAAGATTTTTAGTAATGCACAATCTGCCACGGTTAAGAAGGGTTTTAGGACTGTGTAAATTTGTGAACTAATGTCGATCGATAGATTGACGATGTTCGTGGGGCGAATCCGGATGCTGCAAACGTTGTTGATACCGAAATCACTCTGTTTATTGGCCTAACAAGACAGCGTACCCAAGTAAAAGTAGCATTATATATGGCTTTAGTACCTCTCATTGGCTGGTCTTAAGTATATTATAAATGGCTCCGACAAACAAGTTGAATACTGACCTGTGCACTTCATGTAACGAGAAAATGACAAGCTTTACAATGCTAACATACCCTCTTGTGGCAAAAGAACGAGCTCCATTAGTTCTCTCCTCTACCGTTGCTAAGCATGATCCGATAAAAAAATATTCATTTGCATGCATTTTTATCACACACACACCCCACGACCGGTTTCGTGCTGTTTGCACTCATCAGGTAGGGACAGTAAGATCAGGATCCGCATGCGCTTGAAACAGTGGAGGAATGGTGCAGACGCTCCTGGTTAATCCGATAGTATTCATCAGCGTGTGCATAATGCACACTTTTACAACAATGGCTTCAAAGATTAGGCTTTTACTACCATTTTTGTTCTGGCCAAAGACCAGGGAATCCTGATAACGCTGTTTCCACCTGATGAGTGCAAACAGCGCAACACCGGTCGTGAGGTATTTGCGATGAAAACGTATGTAAATATGAATATTTTCCGGCCGGTAGTGGAGTTTGCTTGAAGAAGAGACTGTTAATATAATTATTTTGAGAGATGGATCTTCGGATTTCCATGTGTATTGTGAGTTCATGTAAGTCATCTAGTTTGCTGTACAATTTTCATTCTAACTTTGAAATTCATCTGCATTCTGCGACTATTTTAAAGCAAAGTCGACTTACTTGATGAGCGTAATGTCATACTGGTAGAAGGGGTTTTTGGACGCGAAAATGAGCATGTGATGAAAATGCGCGCAAATGCGGGCAATTTAAATTATATTGATAAGTTTGTGTCTTTTTGTATTTTGCGACTACTCATCAGTGCCAAGTGCTTCGAAATATTCACAAAGTTTATCATAACGGCCCACATCGGAAGCACTGAGTAGTCGCAAAATATAAAGAACGAACTCTCCAAACCCCTTGGAACAACAAAGCCCATCAGATATAATCGATGTTAGCTTACACTTTATATATCCTGAACCCTTTTACATCCTCAAACGTCTAAGCTTGTAAACATGTTTAGGATGGTTTCTGAAGTAGAACGCCACAGACGAATGTGTAGTTTCAACCACTAATCTTGAATATTGGAAATAAAATTAGGCTGATTTAATGCACTTTATTGCTCGAAACGTATCCATCCACGTATTTATAGAATTTCACGGAATGCAGTCGTAAGACAGCAGGCTCAAAATTTACCGCCGGCAATTGCTTGTTCGTGGGCGCCTTCTGGATTAAATGAAAATGAGCACAAACTAATTTAATATTTGATGTTTACTTTGAGGCATATTCCGTGGTTAATGCATTATCTTGATATTATCTGAGCCTGCTCTACCCGGTGCTTAACCTACGCCAGTGGCAAGGCAGAAAGTAATAAATGAAGAATTTATCGGCGGAGATTAATTTTAGTTTAATTTAAACCTCAAATATTGAAGAATCTATTTTCCACTCAGTTTTGTGTGCGTCATCAATTTCGGAGATTCGATGGTGTTCGAGATATTCAAAAAAGCCAAGAGATCCAAGGTTTGCTAAGAGAATGAAAAACTTCCTAGCATTATGCTTATGCATTTTATGTTTTTGAGATTCAGACATAAATTGCAATGAATTCAATTCTTTCATTTATTTGATTTCGAACGTCTCGTTAATTGATATGCTTCTGGGTCAATCAGGTTGCGTTGTGTATCGAGAATGATCAGATTAAGTATATTGTTCTGGTTCAATAAGTAAAGATTTTTTCTGTGACTACTCATCAGTGGCAGAACCTCAAAATGTAGCTGGAGTTGAACGTTTCACTCTTATTTGAGCTCATTAGTATTGCACATCATGTACCTCATTTGTGACTCAAACTGGTTTCAATTCGGCAAACCTAACGATTGCACTGCTCAAGAGAATATAGAGTGATAAATCCATGTCTTTACGCGATCTGATCATTTCTTGTTTCGTATTGCGTGCAATTATCGGATGGGTGCATTGTGATGTGGATATGTGTGCCTTGTAACAGCATGAACATTGGTTGGGAGCTTAAGAATTGACGAAATGATTGGCGCTTTTATCACTGTGGAGCCACATGAACTCACAACCGTAAAGGGTCTTGTGAAACCCGTTGGTCTGGGCAAGATGTCCATGCTTGCAAGCGTCGGTATCACGGACAAAACCCACGCCCAGTTTTGAGCTGTTTTTACTAGCCAACATGTTCAAACACGCTATGTTCCCTTGCTCGGTTTACTAGAACCAAATAAACGACGCCTTAAAATTAAACTCAAAGTTCGCGAAGCAATTTTTTGCGAGCGGTCATTTATTCTGACGTTCGGCATTGTCATGTTAAGGGAATGATTTTTCAAGAGTCAGACGTCCAAATGTTTGAGATAGGAGTCCGCAATCTTGAAACAAATGTTTGCGCCAGCTTGACCTGAAAGATCATTCGTCTCAATCTGTTTTTTTTTCACCCTTTAAGGAACCACAGAATAATTTCGAAGAAAAAGGTTCATATCCGTGGTTCAAACACGATAAATTTGGATATGCCACGTAAAATTCTCAGCACCCCAAAAGTCCCTTGGTGGATCGCCACGAGTTAACTTTATCTGGCGAATAATTTATTTCTAAAATAGACGAAATTGCAATATCAAACGCACTAGATGTGCTGCAATTGCGATGCAATAATTCCAAAGCTTTCATTCCATTCGAAGAAGAAAGAGGCCTCCTAATAAAATATTAAAAATTTCAGCCAAAGACTAATGGTTCGAAAACCCATCCAAATATCTGAACCTTACGCATAGAGAAGTTGCATATAATATACATATCATACTGACCGGATAAATTTGACCGTAATCGTGTAATATAAAGTCACTTTTGAACAATGTATCTTGATGTGAATGAAATGAAGGAACTCCGATATAAAGATGCTCTGGAGAGCAATGAGATAAGTATCAAACGAATCTTTTGAGATGCGGGACATTTGAGGTACGCCGGGTAAGAAGTATTAGTAATGATGATATGGATAAGTGGTTTCATAGCAATCTTCTAGAATGTGTTCATATGATACGAAGCTTGCGAGTAAAATGATATCGATACAACGTCCGAACAAAACAATGAGTTTTAAAGAAGTGCAGGATACACAGTAGGTGGACATTGAAACATATGAACTAATATACAAGAGAAGTTAACGTGAAAAATCAGTTCAGCCTTATTACCGAGTGATGCAATACGAAAATTACAGTACTTAAACCGCATAGCAAGACTTTCAATAGTTTTCTAACTGTCGAGCCGGAAACAATGAATTGAAACAGTGCTCTGCAATGTAAGATGGTTGTAGCAATGAACCTTAATGTCTCCGGTGAACCGCTGTTAATGACTTCCTTGGGTCGATAACGACAATGTATTTACATCAAAACGGCATGAAACTTTTATGCGCCACAGTGTCTGAGACGAATAAACAGTCCGATTCGGAGTACCAAATTCTAACGACGCGTTCGCATCGATAGGCAGTACATGAAGGATCAACGGCATTTGCACTTGACGGAGTAATCTACGTCTAGTAGCGAAAAGTAGTATCTGCTTTTTCCCAACTTGGAGATGACGTTTTACACAGTGTTTAACGTGAGTGCCAGAAGCGAGTGGTGATACATTTTCAAGATTAGTATTAATAGTTGAAAACAGTATGAGTAAGAATGACGTAATATGTGACGTAAGCAATAGGCACATCAAGACAGTGAACAATATATAACCAAATGACTGAATACCCCAATTGAAATAAAGGGTATGAAATATTGGAAAATGTAATTGATATGGCAGTGATATTGGCAAGACCAATCTTACCAGACGAAAAGTAGCTGCTCTCACATATTGCACCATATTCATCTCATAACCAAATAAGTGTAATATTGCAACGAACTATCCAATAAACTTTTCATTCCCTTTATCTCATTTTGATAGTCCATCCGATGCTAACACCGGAAGACTGGGATATTCTCTTCCCCGAAAGATGGGGCGTGGGGCGTTTGTGGAAACGCGAGTACAGAGACCAACCATTCTATTATCCTGAAATGGAGTTTGATTACTACTCATACGAGAACTTTGAACAAGCAATACAGTGGGCCAAAAAATTGGGCTTAATACGTTTCTTGGATGAACCAGTCCGCGACATAGTCGACCGTCGACGAGAGCTGGCTGCTTTCTTGGCAACCATTGCCTACCAAACACGCCGTGGGAAATACGGTCTGTTCTATCGAGAAGCACTCCCATACGAACGCTACACTGGCGGGAAAATAGATTTTCATGACAATGTGAAAAACAATGAATCGTACAAAATTGGCAAATCTGTGTGCTACTATCGTGTTGGATGTCACCGCGCGGGAGAAATCAGATTTCCTCAGCAATCTTATCACGGCCGGGGACCCATGATGCTCACCGGTGCACACAACTACGGTCAATTCAGCGATTTCGTCTACAACAACCCTGACAGACTACTCCAAAATCCGGACTTGCTTTTGGAAAATGGAAAGCTGGGTTTCCTTTCCGCGATTTGGTACTGGATGACGGATAAAGGAAATCGTGTCAGCGGTCACCGAGCTTTGTACAAACAATTACAGCGGAATCCCTCGTGGGGTTACGGACATGCTATTGCCGATATCAGCAATGGGAGTGAGACAAATGCCAAGGAAGGTGGCTACTCCGAGAAAGATTATTCCGTTACGCAGCGGATCAATTTTTATCGAAAATTTGCCAGCAATTTCAATATTCCCATCGGTCAAAAGGGTGAGAAGTTGGATACAGAGGGACTTTCATAAATCTCTTGAAATAACTTTCAGTGCCTATTAATTTAATTTTGGTGTTTACTAAATTGTTTAATGCTTGGTTTAACGTTTTAATTAGGTTCTGTTAACTCTTTTCTGGCCGAATTCATAAAATTTCTATCGATTGATTTCGTGTTCTGTGGGTAATTAGACAACGGGTCAGCATCACAATTATACGTTTATTTAAGTGCATAGTAATATTTTTTCTATCTGAAGTGTAGCTTATCGCATAGTTTCATTAATAAAATGGAGTGCAAGGCTACCAAAGCTTATACTTCCTTAATAACTTTATTAGTTCTGGATTGATGAGATATAGACCAAGTGACCTCGCCGAAACAAGAGCAACCATTATGCTGATATATTTGCATATAGATGTCGTCAGAATAGTTACTGATAATCTGGATTCTTCCTCGATGTCGACTCTGAAACCTCTTTCAACTTTAGTTTCCAACTTGAGATATTTCGATTGACACGCGTCTCTGCAAATAAATCTCATGAATCAATCTACATATTTAACAAATATAAGGCGAATACGTTGTTGTCTTCAATCCGTGACTTGCACCTGTTTTTTTAGAATCCGGCTTTTCTTTTTCAATAATCTTGACCAATAGACTCGACTCACTCTGTTCAGATATTGAGCATATAAAATGTCGAATCAATAAAGACTTGGTAATCATTTCTGCGGTGGAGTTTGTATTCCGTTTGCGCGTAAGCATTGCAGGATGAGAAAACAGTCATGTAATAATCAGGCCCAAAATCGATTCTGTTTGATGTCGCTGGGAAGTAGCGTTTAATTATTGGAGTTCTCGAATATTCTGACGTCCACTAGGAGTGACTAGCATAAAATTTCTAACGGATTTAATAGCGAAAAAAGCGGTTGTATTATGGATAATGGAGCTTTTGTTAGATACAAGTTGTGGTTTTTTGTTCAATAGCCGGTTAAACTTTGGAATACGTAGCGGTCAAGAAAAGCCTACCCGGAATAATATGGTAGACTCTACTCTATCACGGCTCCTGAAGTTCATCTAAGAATTAGTTTTCAAGAAATCGTTCAATCTTATAGATTTCATTGTTTTTGCGTTTTAAAAGCGCAACGCTCGAACCAGAATAGCAATTTGACTTTGAACTGTACGCATTAATCATTGCAGACCCGGGGTTCGTCTGCAACGGGTTTGTAAGGTGTTGTGTTTGAAAATGATGACAATTCATCGCTTGGTAACCCCGTTGATCGAAATTAGACAAGAAATCTTCAACATGGGATATAGCGAGGCTGGATTCGTTTAGCGACTGAGTTTTAACTTAATTGCGAGAAACTTAGCCCGAGCGGCAAGATAGGAACTGAACAAACTACCAAAGACTCTGGTTTGTCTGACCGATTTAAATGAATACATAATCTTTCTTATATTTAACGAGAATCCAAAATTCATTTTCAAGCGAAACATTAATGATTCGAAACCAAGGTAAAATCTCGTTTATCAAGATTATCCACAAACAATGGGTAATCCTGTAGTATTCACACTATATACGTGGATTCTTTATCTATCGCGAATTAAATGAACAACAACTGGCTGACAAAATCCCACCTCGTTTCAAGAGAAAATGCTCATAAAACAAAGATTCACATTTGCATGCATTTCCATCACACACGCACACACCTCAGGTCCGTCTTCCTCATGTATACACTCATCTCGTAGATACTGTAAGATCAGCATTCGAACATGTGCCTTACAAAAATGATTGTGAAAGAGATGTGAAAGAAATTCACAACTATCGTTCGAGCCGGAAAAATCATTCTCTTGAACACTGAATTAAGAACGCCGTACTAATTGTCTACAAGCAGATGATGCTCTCAGCTGTTACTAGCATATCATGACGTCAGCATGTAAATGACGCCGATCGTCCGAGTAATTTCCAGCGCTTCGAGTGCAATTTTTCCTCCCGAATCGGACTGTTTACTACCTCGAAAAGCTGCGGAGCATGAAAACCATATTCGCTCTGGAAATGTACATCCATGGACAACGTCAAATGAAGTAGACTTACAACAACGAATATTCATTATCATTCGCGCCTTAACAGAATGGTTGAGATAAACAGAGAGGATCGGTTTATGAAACTAAATTCTGATTTGCATGTATTTCTGTCACCCACATCACGACCGGGTTCGAGCTTTTTGCAATCATCAGGTGGGCAATTAAATAGATCAGTATCAGAATGGTATGAATAGTTCATTAAGATTCACAGCCATAAATTTAACCATCGAGTAAGCGTCCTATTCGGAGCAAATATGCTCCCTATAAATAAACTCAAAAATTCACAGAACTGCACTTTGGGAAGAACAGAGAGCTTCAGCTTTACAACAGTGTAAATGCTGCCATCGGATTTTTAACATGGCTTTTGCCATTTATGAATATACGATATTGATAAATCAATCATTTTAATATTAATGTTATTCCCGTTACTAAATGAACAGACGTGCATATCAATTAAGCCGAACATGGATGGATTAGACCTCTGTGAGTATTCTAAAGAATAGGTTTACACTTCGGAGTGCTGCCACGTATACGAGTCGTCGTGCAAACATTTCGATGAAAAAACTGACACCCGCATTACCGAATGTCTGCAGAAAACATGCGCTTGTTGCGTACACATATATATTTTAAATTTTCATATTATTTACAAACAGAAAAATACACTTAGCGGTTCTACTTGAATCGCTTGTAAGAAAAATCTTTGCTTGGTGGTTCCAGTTTTTCTTCTTCTTTCATAGGTAGTGGTTGTGGAGGATCCCGGATCACTCGCACTTGGACAACCCGTTTTGCGGGTGCATCAGCCTTGCCGGTTTCTCGATTATTCTGATAACATAATTCGGCTTTTTCTGTTTGGATTTTCTTTGCGAACCACGGGTTAGATATTTAAGCGGGGATTTGATGAATTCTTTGAAAGACCAAGTCATGTTGCTGTTTCGAAGACTTGATATTGCACGCTGGATTTTCCTCTCTCACTCCTTAAATTAGCAGAGCGTCGTTCCAAAGCCACACTCCGAATGGGTCTGAAACCTTCTGACTAACTGTGCGCAGCCCATGTCATTATATACTCATTCCGGTCAATTGATCAACCTGTGATGATTCGCTGGTCAAAAGGTCAGCTTAACTCGCCGACTAACTGACTTCTTTCATTGGCCTTGGTTATAATCTCAAACATTGACCGATGATAAGGGAGCTCGCACAGTGTTCATCACCCCCCTCTTTATGGATCATTCAGCCAAGTAGCTTGGTTGAGAATTATCACTAAGGCCAATGAAAGAACGAGTCATTTAGTCGGCGAGTTAAGCTGACCTTTGGACCAGCGAATCATCACAGGTTGACCAATCGACCGGAATGAATATATAATGACATGAGCTGCGCACAGCTAGTCAGAAGGTTTCAGTCACATTCGGAGAGTTGCTTTGAAACGACGCTCTGCTAATTTAAGGAGTGAGAGAGGAAAATCCCCACGCAATATCAGGTCTTCAAAACAGCAACATGCCTTGGTCTTTCAAAGAATTCCTCAAATTCTTTCTTAAATATCTAACCCGTGATTCGGAAACAAAATCTAAACAGAAAAAGCCCAATTATGTTATCAGAATAATCGAGAAACCGGCTACGGCTGATGCACCCGCGAAACGGGTCGTTCAAGTGCGAGTGATCCGGGATCCGTCACAACCTCTACCTACGAAAGAAGAAGAAAAACTCGAACCGCCAAGCAAAGATTTTTCTCACAATCGATTCAAGTAGAACCGCTGAGTGTATTTTTCTATGTTTGTAAATAATATGAAAATTCAAAATATATATGTGTACGCAACAAGCGCATGTTTTCTGCAAACATTGGGTAATGCGGGTGTCTGTTTTGAGTTGAAATGTTTGCATAACGCCTCTTGGGCGTGGCAGGCTTCCGAAGTAAAAACGCCGTATGTAGAATACTCAGAGCGGTTTAATCCATAAATGTTCGGCTTAATTGATATGCACGTCTTTTCATTTAGTATCGGGAAAAACATTCTAATTAAAATGATTGATTAATCCATATCGTTTATTCAACGATGGCTAAAGCCATGTTTCAAATCCAATAGCAGCATTTACACTTTTAGAAAGTTGAAGCTGTCTGTTTCCATATTATGCTTCTTGATCGACTAAGTTCATCCCAAAGTGCAATTCTGAGATCTGCTGCATTTGTTTTGGGAGCGTGCCTTTTACAAAAGTGATGAAATTTATGAGTTTACTTTATAATGGACCGTTCGTGGCACTTGGACACTGATTCTCTTATCCTCAGTCTATGAATGCAAACTGCATTAAACCAGTCGTGGTATGGGTTATGGAATTACGTGCATATAAGTAATTTGCTTAGAAAATCATCCTTTCTGTTATTTGCTGGTTCTTTGTTAACCAGTCTGTTTACGCCTGTTCACGTTGTTGAAAAACGCCTACGGTACCTGTTGTTTATGAATTTACATCACAAGGGCATGATTGTTTCATGCTTCGCTGCTTTTAGAACGAATGAACAGTCCGGTTTAAAGCGCCCACAGCGAAAAGCAGTGCTCTGTCGATTGCCGTCAGTTACACGCCAGCAGCGCGATCTACGATTATCAGATTAGCACAGCATCTACTCTGTTCACAGCTTGCAGACGTCGCTTCACACAGTGCTTCTAAAGTAAGCGGCTGAGTGCAAGTTCACCCAACTATTCGGGTTAATGTGTGGGCGTCTATTTACCGCAAGTGCGTTCTGCTCAAAAGTCGAGTTCTTGATCTTAACTTTCCATAGAGTAGATATATTTATACGCGTCCAGTGTGCAATCTGTTCACCTGACCCAGCCAGTCTAGGTGAACATGCTCTGGAGACCTGCTTTTGACGGCACAGTCGTAAATTGTCCGTCCCCGATATGCTTGAGATACGGCGGATGTTTGGTAGATGAAAAGCGTTCAGCTTCCGTCCATGTCTTGCGTGGATGATTCAAGTCTTATAACCGTACAAAGAGCATTTAGTGAGGCATAACGTCATCTTCACTGTCAACTTGCTGTTCTCTCATACATGAGAGTCCAATGGGGACAAAATGGTAGCTGCTATGCCAATCCATTTATCGATCTCCATGTCTAGCGCAAGGTTATCCGCATTAGTTGGAATAAGTTATGTGAAATGATGTACTGGTACAAGCTGAAAGTTTTCAACGGTGATGCGTGTCTGCGAAATGTTGCATTGACTTGGGACTTTGGCATTGTTCACGCTGCTTTTGGAATCAAAGTGCATGCATACCGACGAAAAACAGTCAAATAGCAATTGCAGTGTCTATTATTACCGTATTTTTCGGACTATAAGGCGCACATAAAAACACTAATTTGTACTAAAAATCGGCAGTGAGCCTTATATTCCGGTGCGCCTTATGTATGAATAGTGTATGTTCACACTGCGCTGAAAAATCTGTCAAAATGTTTCATTACGACTTTGCTAAGTGACGATGTCACTCCCCTTGATGGTAGAAGAATAATCACTGATGGTCGTGGAGTCGGCTTTCTATGCTGTCTAGACAGACTTGTTTTGGGGTCAGAGTCGAACAATCAACAACAGATCAACATGAAACTATTCAGCGATTAAAATGAAACTCTTTCACTTACCGAAACCACTATTCCTGGTACGTACGGTGCTTAAACATCCGGTAATTAAAGACCTCAAAATGACACCTGTTAAGAGACATGCTTACGATGCGGATTTCAAACTCAAGGCCATCAGCCGCGCAGTACAATATGGGAATAGAGCAGCTGCGGAACAATTCAACATTAATAAATCAATGGTACGGAAGTAGAGGAAACAAAAAGATGACCTGCGTCAAGTAAAGAAGACGAAGAAGATTTTCCGACGGAACAAGGTAAGATGGCCACAATTAGAGGACAAAATTGAGAAGTAGATTACTGAAAAGAGAAGAGCAGGTAGAAGTGTCTCTACAATCTCCATTCGACTTAAGGCAACAGCGATGGCACGTGATATGAAGATAGACGAATTTCAAGGAGGTGCTTCTTGGTGCTTCCGTTTTATGAAAAGGCGTCATCTCTCCATCCGCACACGAAATACCACTTCGCAGCAACTACCAAAGGATTACAATGAAAGGATAGCTATCTTCCGCACTTACTGCAAGGACAAAATCATAGAAAAGAAGATCCATTCTGACTACATCAAAAACACGGATGAGGTCCCTCTCACCTTTGACATCCCCATGAACCGTACCGTAGAAAAAACAGGGACGTCTACTGTATCTATACGCACCACAGGGAATGAGAAATCTTACTTCACTGTCGTTCTTGGTTGCCAGGCTAATGGTCAGAAACTACCACCCATGGTCATTTTTAAGGGAAAGACTTTGCCAAAAGAAACGTTTCCTGTTGGAATCATTGTTAAGGTCAATCCAAAAGGTTGGATGGACGAAGAGAAAATGAGCGAGTGGCTGAGAGAAGTTTATGTCAGGAGGCCGGATGGCTTTTTCCACACTTCTACGGCCTTATTGATCTACGACTCTATGCGCACTCATCTCACTGAAACTTGTAGTGGATAAGTACAAAAATATAACAGGAAAATGTTACAGTAAAAATGGACAAAGGAACGAACTCACGGAGAGTGAAAATTCAATGTCCAATGCAAATATCCACACACAAAAATATTCCAGCTCCGAACTCCGGTGTGTCGCGTCGATCGGCAATAGTAATTCGCGAAGCTGAAAAATGTGGCGACACGTCAATTTTGCCGTTAACCGTCGTGATTCACAAACACGCAGCAATACAGCTCCAGCGAACAAAGCATAAGACGAACGCGCGCGGAGGAAAGTATATTGTTAATTGATGATTATTTACAGAATGCGATACAAAGGATGAGTAACGACAACTCATTTAACGAAACAGAAGATCAATAGTCTATAAGTGAATAGGGCAAGAAGAAATCGATAGATCGATATGGCAATATCGATTATCGGATCAAAATGATAACTTCTAAGTTACTGGATGAAAATGATACAAAGATAAGTATGTACAAATTGCTGATTAAAGTAAGCATCGAGGGAAACGAAAATACAATTGGAAAGAAAGTGAAATTACAGGTTGCTACAGAACTCTCCCCCCCTAGAGCGAGAGTCAACGGATGAACGCTCGATACACCGTCTATGGTATGTATTCAACCAGTCTTGTTGGCAACCTCACTCTACGGCCGGCACGTGTTTGACGAGATGAAGGGGTAGACAGGATAGGTGAGGGTCGCTTGGATGTAACGTCATTGTTATTCATAGGTTGTGTAGGTGGGGTCGCAGGGGTAGCTTCTTGTGACGGTTTTTCCTCGATGTATGCAGGTTTTACACGATCTATGCTGACTGTGTCTTCAACGCCGTTGCGTAACAAAACGAAATATTTGGGTTTGCGGTCGATTACTTTAAATGGTCCTTCGTACGGGGTTTGTAATGGCTTTCTGACAGCATCAACTCGAACGAAGACATAGGGGCAATTTTTGAGGTCGTTGTGGATGAATGAAGGGCGGTCAGCGACGCGGGTCGGTACTAGTTTGATGGCCTGGAAGTGTTACCTGAGTCTCGAGCAGTAAGTTCCTGGGTCGATTTCACCAGTAGTGCGGGTATCCAGTATCATCTCGCCAGGCAGTCTCAGTGTTGTACCAAATACCAATTCTGAGGGGCAACAACCGATGTCTTCTTCAACGGTGTTTCTAATACCGAGAAGTATGATAGGAAGACATTCAGACCACTCTGTTCCAGAACAAGCGGTAATAGCAGTTTTCAATTGACGATGAAAACGTTCAACTAGACCGTTGGCTGTAGGATGATATGCAGTAGTACGCACATGATCACATCCTAGTTGACGGTTTACTTCACGGAACAAAGCGCTTGTGAATTGCGATCCTCTGTCGGTGGTAATAGTAGCGGGTACACCAAAAATGGATATCCATGAATCGACGAATGGTCGTGCGATGGTATCTGTGGAGGTGTCACGAACTGGGACAGCTATAGGCCAGCGAGTGTATCTATCAACGCATGTCAAGATATAGCTATAAGTTCGGGAAACGGGTAAAGGACCAACAATATCCAGCTGGATATGCTTGAATCGACCGTCGGGTACAGGGAATGTGCTGAAAGGGGCACGGATATGTCGATGAATTTTGCTGCGTTGGCAAGCTACACAGTGTTTGGCCCAATGACGGATTTCACGTTGCAACTTTTGCCAAATTAATCGTTCTGTTATGATTTTCACAGTTGAACGAATACTCGGATGTGACAATCCGTGAAAGTGATCGAAGATCTTCCGGCGATATGTTTGCGGGACGAAAGGTCTCGGCTTGCCGGTCGATATGTCACAGTGGATCTTGGCGTCGCAATCAAGCAGCGGCAAAAGGGCAAATTTGAGTGACTTATTTGCGACAATTTCGGAAAATTCAGAGTCGTTTTCCTGATGACTGGCCAGTTCTCTGAGATCGAGTACTGAGTTGCTTATCTGTTGGATAGTGCAACGCGATAAGGCATCAGCGACTATGTTGCGGTCACCATCGATATGTCTAATATCTGTAGTGAACTGCGCGATGAAGTCAAGTTGACGAATTTCTCTTGGAGAGTTTCGGTCTGTCGGAGAACGGAACGCATAAACAATTGGCTTGTGATCAGTGAACACAGTAAAGGTGCGTCCCTCGAGTAGGTGACGGAAGTGTTTAATAGCTAGGTAAATGGCGAGAAGTTCGCGTCCAAAAGTGCCATACCTAGTCTGGGCTGGTTGTAACTTCCGTGAGAAAAAGGACAGTGGTTGTATCTCTCCGCTTACTTCTTGCTGCAGTACGGCTTCGACTGCGACTTTTGATGCGTTGGTTTTCAGGACCAAATGTGCGTTATCGTCGGTTTTAAGTGACTCAGAGCGGAAGCGTTGCTCAAAAGTTCTTTAACCTCGACGAATGCGGATTCTGCAGCGGTTGTAATCGTCAACGTTTTGGGATTTCCTTTAAGCATATCAGTTAGCGGTTGAAGTATTTTAGCGGCGTTGGGGATAAATCGTCCATAGTAGTTAACGACGCCTGGGAAATGGCGTAAGCTTTTGATTGATTGTGGCATTGTGCTTATTAAAGTATGCATCGATGGAAACGAAAATACAATTGGAAAGAGAGTAAAATTACAGGTTGATACAAACTGTCAAAAGTTAATTAAAGAAAACCCATTCGGAGCTGGCCATCATTCCTGGAGGATTGACCAAAGAACTCCAACAGCTAGATATTGCAGTCGATAGGGCGTTCAAGGCTAAATTGCGAGCCGCATGGGAGTAATATATGACAGAAGGTGAGCACACATTTACCAAGACAGGTAGGCAACGCCGGGCTAGTTACGCCACTGTCTGCCAATGAATCGCCGACGCCTGGACTAAAGTATCGGTCTCTACTGTTGTCCGAGCTTTCACTAAGGCTGGAATCATTGATGAACAGCCAAGCGACAGCAATGAGACTGAATCGGATGATGACGAGAGGGATCCGGGTGCTTGATGCCGCTATCGCCCAACTGTTGAATTCCGACACCGAAGACGAGGAATTTGATGGATTCGTGCAAGAGGAATGATTGAAAAAGTTAGTGTAATTTTTTATATAATATTCACTCAAATTATTCGTCTGTTTTACAAACATATTTTCTGCACATTACTGTTCCTGACACGGACTGTCCCAAACTGATGGAAAAGCGAACAATCTTAAACTGAGTTAACTCGACTCAGTTGAACAACCGCCTTCGTATCCGCGTCAGCTACCGAAATCTTGTCGAATTTTACTTCATGATTAGAATAAACTTGGCTCTAAATATTTCTATTGGAGATGCTCAAGCCGGATCAGTTTCTTAGGTGTTCCAATATAAAGTAAATGATAAATACAGTTACAAAATTTCGAAAATTCAACCCTAAAGTTTTCTCAAAGGTTCATGAGTTATGATAACCCTACCTGCTCCATATAACCAACTATTTTTACTCACATATGATAAATTACATTGTCTTAAAGGTAGGGATGTATATGACTTCTGGAGCGAAAGCATTTACTTATCTGATCTATATCATATTGTTATATTCATAGAAAATTAGAGTTCGAAATTTTCAATCTTTCTATAACACGGGAAGTACGCCGGTGATATGCTGAACTGTAATCGTCAGGAATACGGATTTGTCGCGACGCACCTTTCGATAACCTTCCGAGGACCTTCAAGATCTTGAACACTATCGTTCAAAAGGTCATTGGCTTTGAAAACCCCTGAAAACATTGCTAGGAAAGCGCTCAAGTGACACCAAGAAAAAGTCAAGGAACGAAAGCTAGAAATAAGATTCCAGATTCCAGAATTCATGGTGGCAAAAAACACATGACTTTACAATTATCATATCATTGTAAATATTTCATCACGAAAACGAAATAACAAATAATCATATAATGTCACTTATTGTCCTGTGAAATACTTACCATGAGTCAATGCGCAGGTGTTGTCAAATCGTTCTGCAACAAACACGTGCCAATATTTCAACTGAATGTTGCGACACCTAGGAGTAGTAACACTGGATTAGGGGAGGGCTATGCAAAGAAAACAGGCACTTACACAAAGAAAAATATCGGCGACAGCTACGGGGAATGCAAAATTTTGTATGTTAGTATCACATTACTCCGAACTCTTATTTGAAGGGGATGGGGAGTCTCAGTTGTTGCGATCGTTCCTCGTACGTTAGTTTCCGGAAACCACTCATGAATTTCTTTGTACGATGGTATATTTTATTAAGCAATAGTATATCCTTTTTAACCAGGGAGTTCAATTCTGCGATACATGCTCGAAATGTTGGATTTAAGTACGCTTTTACGATAATGGGCAACGTTCCATGCCATATGGCTTGAAAATCCATCGCGACATAATTCGAAACGAGTTTCCCTGTTCTTTTTTATTGTATATACCTCATAACTCCATCCTATGGTTATTTTTAAGCTAAATGCTTTTTAGAACATTACAACTTTGAATCACTTTGAATCACTATCAAGCTAAAACCTGACCAAGCTGATTGGACATTTCTAAATGGTTTTAAGTATAATATGACTGTCAGATATGGGTTTGCAATGGATGGCGAATAATGAGATATGATTTGGGCGTTTGAAACGTAAAGTTGTAGGTCTCACGTCACGTGAACAATCGATCATATTCAAATATACGCGCACAATATAGACATGCACTGACTCGAGCAAGATGAATGTTCTTCCGAACTGTGTACCCCCAATAGCAATCGATTTCGGCACAAAGAAAATCCAGTATGGTCTGCTTCAGGACGGACAAGTTAGGATGCTCCACGATGCTTCCAACTCGATAACCACTCCGGTTTTCGTAAGAATTGAAGATGGTTCACCCATTGTTGGCAACAGCTCGATCTGGTCGAATTGGCGTGAAGTGTTTTGTCATTTGAAACGACTGTTGGGAAAAACATACGACGAGGTCGTTTTGACCGAAAAAGGGAACTTGTGGCCGTTCAAAATCATCTCGGGTGGCAAAAGATTGGTGCTCATCCAAGGGGAAAACGAACCTCTGTACTACGTGGAACAGATTTGCGCGATGATATTTCGGACAATAAAGCAACAAGCAGAAGCTCAGCTGCAAGTGCCGGTAACTGATTTGGCCATCTCGGTTCCGTCCATCTTTTTCTGACTTTGCAACGTGCCCTGCGGTCGCATTATTTTGAGCTCCTGTTAATCAAGATATACTGTTCTTACACTTACACGTACGTGGATATATTATACCTTGTTGTACTCCCCTCGAAGTCAGCTTTCCGGATATACCACTCTCGTAGCTTATTCGATAATTCGAGCAAATTCGGATTTATCGTGATTTCCCCATATTGGTTCTACGCGTGCAACTCTGTTAATACTCTTCAAGTCCTCAAAGGGATTAACGTCATCGGAAAGATCTTATTCTTCGCCGTCGACTGGTTATATTATATTCAACGTCGTAAGAGCAACTACCGAAGCGCACCGCCGGAAAAAATCTGACTTTGCTCTTATTGGTGAACAACGCTTTTCGTCGCGCTCACGATATTCATCATTCATCGCTAGACAGAACCACTGTGCACACACAACTGAACAGTACTGCACACAACCCTGACCGTATGTTTGTTGAAAGTGCATGCAAAATGCGACAAAACGCTGACCTCGGATTTAGTATCGATTATTAATGGAGATAATTGTCCTCTTGTCTGTTATGTTTGTCTGTTTTGCAAGGCCAAATCAACAACGTCAGCCTCGACAGCGAAAACCCCTGAATATGATATTGAGACGCGTCTAAATGGAATGGAATCCAGTATACAAAACTGAATGAATAATAAACGTCATAAAGGCACCGTCGATACCCGACTTAGAGGTTACTGCCGAAGAGCCGGTAGATAACCCATCATACTCGAGCAGGCCAACATTTGCCCAGATAACCGCGCAGATGGCGACTAAAACGGGGAAGCGTTCGTTGGGATCAGTAATTCCTCGACTTTACGGAACCGATAAAGGACTCAGAAAATTCACTACTAAAATGACTGACTCAAATTATAAAATAAAGTCCGCGGGTGTAAACCTTAGCGTTATATGTACAAACGTGACCGAGTAGCAGGAAACGCTGTTTGAAGCTAAGCAAAAACATGACTTACCTGAGTGGTATAAACTCTGCAGTCAGATGAGATTGGCCGCGGTTACTCCCTCATTAATAGTTACATTAAACCGCCACCTGAATTCTCATCACACGGATGATTCTCCCCTTTTATGAATAACGCTGCAATCTGCGGAGGACGTGGAAAACGTACTCTTAAATGCTTACATTCTTAGAGGTGTTCCAGAGACTACATGTCATATCCATGCAGACTTACAATGGTGGGAGCGAAAGTCGTCGCAGAAATCTCGTGAAGAACGTAATCCAAGAAGTATTGTAATTCTTGGTGTTCCGGAAAATGCTGCTGACGTACCTTCTCAAGAAAAGTTTGAGCACGACCACAAACAGTGAAAATATCTAGCCGGAACAATTGGTATTAAAAATACCATACTTGTAGATGCTTTTAGGATACCGCGGTCTGCCAACTATAAAGGGCAAGGTCCTAGCCCTTCAAAGCTAGCCTTCTTCGCAAGAGAAATGACGAATACTATCAAACGTGAATGGAAAGCTAATAGAAAAAACCTACCCCAAAACGTCAAGTTGAGCTTACCCGAAGTAATAACCGGAAGCAAGCAAACGGATAATACGGACCCTCGAACGCCTAGTGATGAGGTTCAACCTGAATGTCATGCGATGGCTCCAAAAAACTTGAGCATTCCGACTCTAACCGAGTCAGCCCTTTAATAACTTTTCATGATTCGAACATCACAAACTTTATCAGATGTTTATATACAAATTCACAAAGCCTTCTAAACAAATTAGCTGAACTAACAGAGATATGTTTGCGCTACTCACCTGACATTATCGCCATTACAGAAACATGGTATTCTTCCCAATTGATTGAAACGGAGATATCAATTCCAAATATGAATTTGATAAAGAACGAACGAGAGAGATGTGGTGGTGGTGTTGCACTTTATTACCATAATTGACTCCAGTGCCATCCAATAGACAAGACAGAATTCACGCTCGAGGATACAATTTGGTGCTCTTTAACACTGATGTCTGGTAAAGTTTGCATTATTGGTTTGGTCTACCGGTCCCCTTCATCTATGGAATCGTACAACGAAAGTTTGATCCAAGTGCTTCATGACTTGACTCGCACACAGCAAGCAACGACACTTAATATGAGTGATTTTAATCTGTTCGCCCTTTATCTCAATGACGATCACTCCCCGCAAACGCTAAAATACCGATTTAGAGAGGTACTAGATTCAGTCCCGTTATACAACTATGTTCACGAATGCACCCGGAGGACAGGTTCTGACCGCCCCTCTGTCTTGGATTTGGTGTTAACATCGGAGGAACAATCTATCAAAGCGATCGAATTTCAGGCTCCGCTGGGTCTTAGAGATCATTCAGTGCTTGTGTTCGACTATGTTTGTAGTACTCAGCAATCGCTTGCTCCGAATGGGGTGGTTCGACGGGTAGATAAATTGGCCCTGAGTAAATCGCTCGTGCAGATTCCGCATTTTCAGACGGACAACATAAGCCCTGACTCGCAATGGAACGAACTTGTAGGTTTTTTGAAACTGGAGATAGACGAGAACTCGCAGATCGTTCAGCGAAAGGTGCGTACATGAACTTTGTTTTGTTGTCCGCAGCAGAACAAAAAAGTGGATAGCACTGAAGCGAGCAGCGTGGGTGCAGCACAAAGCCAACAATACTTCTACTTCTTGGCAACATTTCCGTATGTTACGCAACAAAGTGAATGCACTTATTCGAGAGGATAAGGAAGCGCACCAATTGATGCTCCTGTCATAAATGGAACGCAACCCTAAGTTACTATACAAAATCATGAACGCGAAAGCGAAAGTGAAACCAGGTATTTTTCTCATCCAGAATGGTGAAAAACTCACTGAAACAGAATATTCATTTGCATGCTTTTCCGTCACACACACACCCAACGACCGGTTTCGTGCTGTTTGCACTCATCAGGTGGGGACAGTAAGATCAGGATCCGCATGCGCTTGAAACAGTGGAGGAACGGTAAACAAGGAGCGCTTGTATGCCACTGTTGGATAAGGCTGGTACGACCAACCTGTTCAATCACGTGTCCAAACACATGTTTAATGGGGTAAAACCCATGACCATGAAACAAAATATTCATTTGCATGCTTTTCCGTCGCACACACCCCACGACCGTTTTCGTGCAGTTTGCACTCATCAGGTAGGGACAGTAACATCAGGATCCGCATGCGCTTGAAACAGTGGAGGAATGGTAAACAAGGAGCGCTTGTATGCCACTGTTGGATAAGGCTGGTACGACCAATCTGTTCAATCACGTGTCCAAACACATGTTTAATGGGGTAAAACCCATAACCATGAAACAAAATATTCATTTGCATGCTTTTCCGTCACACACACCCCACGACCTGTTTCGTGCTGTTTGCACTCATCAGGTAGGGACAGTAAGATCAGGATTCGTATGCGCTTGGAACAGTGGAGGAATGGTAAACAAGGAGCGCTTGTGTGCCATTAAACATGTGTTTGGACACATGTGATTGAACAGATTGGTCGTACCAGCCTTATCCAACAGTGGCATACAAGCGCTCCTCGTTCACTGAAACAGCGTCGGAAACCGCAAATGTTCTAGCAATTTATTGCTCTAAAGTGTTCGTGCCAAAGGTTTTAGTGGAACGTTTTGAGTATTCAATCGAAACAGGAATCGAAACATTGTGCGATATTTCGATAAATTCAATGATTGTTGCAAGTCATTTGTTCAAACTAAATGTAAGAAAATCCCCAGGAGCGAATGGCATCACACCGGGTGTGCTCAGATTCTGTGAACCGCTCTCCAGCATGTTTAACTATTCGTTGCTTAAGGGAGTTGTACCGAAAGATTGGAAGTCCGGCGTGATAACACCTATCTTCAAAGGCGGTTGCCGATCTGACGCTGGAAATTATCGTCCCGTCACACTTTTACCCGTTATTTCTAAGCTCATGGAACGTATAGTCTCGAAAAGAATGGTTGCACACTTTGAATCGCAGAATATGTTTTCGCCAGCGCAGCATGGATTTCGATGTCATCGCTCTTGTCTAACGAATTTGATGAAGCAACTGATAAGGCGGTGCAGCGCAAACACGATCAGTTACAATGGAGATTCCTCAGTGATATACTCTTTTTGCATGATGTAGCTGTGACGGACACGTTCCCCATCCCCAAATCTCAGAATTATAATGGCGTCGGTCCTAAGCCCCTTAAAATAACGTTCTTGCGTAATGATATGTTGAACACGGTCAAAACTCGTTGGGAAAATGGCCGCAGAATAATCCCGCGAGAATTTAGACTAGGTTCATCGAAACACCATATTGGAAAGTTAGATGCACCACTAAGTTCAATAGAAACACTACCAAGTCAATCAGTTGTTGACGTGTCAGAAACAAATTCAGCCGATACGATAGATCACTGTATTCCAACAGTACAATCTCAAAACGATCAACCATCCCTGCAAGCAAAAAACCTTCAGTTGCCGAATCTGGAGGAGTCGGCCTAACAGATATTGTGCACTCCGCTAGCCTCCTTCCCCACGCCCCATCCTTGTTGAGAATAACAACTATGAAATGCATCTACACCAACGCACAATGTCTCGGAAACAAAATCGGTGAACTGCGTGCAGTCTTTCTGAGATGTTCACCAGACATCATCGCCGTAACGGAAACGTGGCTACAGACTCAGCAAACAAATAGTGAACTAGAATTACCGAGAATGTCACTTATTCGTCATGACCGTGAAACCAGAGGAGTAGCTTTGTATTATAGCCAAAGCCTTCTATGCCGTGAGATTATGGATCCAGACATCGTGTTACTGGATACACTCTGGTGCTCAGTCCGACTAACTAACGGCGAAGACTGTGTTTTGGGAGTAGTATATCGCCCACCGTCTGCACAGGAAACTTACAATCTGGTCCTACTGGATAAAATTCGCATGGTTACATCCAGATACACTTGTGGGTTCTTTATTATGGGTGACTTCATTTTACCGAATCTGCTGAGCAGAACCATTTACCCAGAACACTCCCTCGAGCGCGCATTCAGTGAGTTGTTTGACGATATTCCTCTTTATAACCACATTACATGTAATACCCGATACCGCGGAAACGATTTAGCCTCACTCTTAGATCTCGTTCTGACAAGCAATGAACATGACATTGATAACGTTGCCCACGAAAGTCCACTGGGACAAAGTGATCACGTCGTCATCCAGTTTGACTATCTGTTTGAAGCTGTAAGAACAAATGATGCCCGTAAAAGAGTTAGGCGGATCAACACTATGGCGTTGAGTGATGCTCTGAAAAACACGTTTAAGTGCCAACCGGAAACCAACAACGTACATGAGTTTTTGATATGGCTAATATCTAATCTAAAAAGTTCAATCGAAGTGAGCTCCGAATTTGTCCTCAGGAACTCAAGAAAAAACTTTGAATTTAAATTAAGAAGCCGAACTCGTAAGTGGTTAACGGTACGAAACATTGCATGGCGACACCATCGGCAAAACCCATCATCCGAGACCTGAGAAACATTCCGCTTACTGCGGAACAAAGTAAACAAATTTTTCGTCCAAGACAAGTTGTGCTTCCAAGAAGTGATATCAAGCATGATGGAGCGAAACCCCAAAATACTATGTCGTATGGTTAACGATCAAGCTAAAGTGAAACCTGGAGTAGCGTCCGTGAACATATCAGTTGAACCAACAACAGCTGCAACAGAAACTGCCACGTTTTATTCGTGGGTATTCAACCCAATAGAACATGCAATAAACAGCCCAAATCCACCACTTTCAAACACGGTTGCCCTAAGTGAAATAAGTGTCACTGAGAAACGCGTCCTTCAAGGTTTATTTAATCTTAAAACCAGAAAGTCTGCTGGGACCGACGGAATAACCCCGAAAATATTGAAGCAATTTGCGAGTTTGATACTTATTGTTGAAGAACTAATGAAACATTTCGTGAATAATCAGTCGCTTTCGAGGAACCAGCATGGATTCAGACGAAATTATTCCTATTTGTCTAATTTACTGGTAACGCTAGATGATTGGACAAAATCGGTCGATAAAGGACAAGCAATACACGCGTGCTACTTAGATATATCAAAAGCATTCGATCGTGTTGACCATTCCCTACTACTGCAGAAACTTGAAAGGCTTGGTATTACTGGAAAGTTGTTGAATTGGCTAAATGACTACCTAACAAATCGCACTAACCAGGTACGTGTTGATGGTGCATTATCCAAACCAATCGCAGCAACTAGCGGAGTTCCCCAAGGTTCAGTCCTTGGTCCGATCCTTTTTCTGGTTTATGTCAATGAAGTACCGGAAATTGTTCTATGTAACGCTACGTTATTTGCGGACGACATAAAGATTTGGCGCAGCATTCGTAGTCCAGAAGACTCTCTGCTATTACAAAGGGATCTTGATACGCTTCACAGCTGGTCGTTAAAGAACAAACTGCCGTTTAACTTCAACAAATGCAGGATCATGAATGTGGGGAATCGAGTAGAGTTCACATATCACATAGGTTCGCATGTCTGTGAAAACTGCAGTGAAGAAAAAGATTTGGGTGTCTGGATATGCTCCAGTTTAAAAACATCACTTCAAACTAACAGTGCCTTTAAAAAAGCATCAAGTGTTCTAAATCTACTCAAACGGGTATTTGGGAAATTTTCCCCAAGATATTCCCAAGGATCATGAATACATACTTGAGACCAGTCATGGAATACGGTGTGCAGTCATGGTCTACCTGGCTCAAGAGGGATATGGAACTTATGCAGCGAATCTATCACCGCTCAACAAAACTAGTTCTCAGCATCCGAAACAAACCATATAAAGAAAGGATAGCTCAACTGAATCTGTTCGATTTTCCTATCGACGAGTCAGAGGAGACCTTATCTTACTTTACAAAACATTCCATATCCCGAACCATCCCTTACAGGATTTATTCACGCGAAGGGATACGAGAAATTATCGGACCCATGAATATGTGCTGGTCGTACCCCATTCCCGCCTAAAATGTAGAAGGTATTTTTACTCTGTCCGTGTCTGTTTTACTTGGAACATTTTACCTTCTACCGTTGCTCATGCCACTAGCTTGCATGACTTTAAAACGAAATTAGACGAATTTTTATTGCATTATTCGTTTCCAGAACACTTATATACTGTTTAATCTATTTTCTTATATTGTTTATACACTTAAATTTCATTTTTTTTACCATCCTATGGTTGTTGTTATGCTTGTTGCTTTTTGGACCATTAAAAACCTTGAATTACCTTGAACATACAGAATGTAAAATGCTCCATCTTGGCAAGAAATTTCCTTGGACATATTGATTGGGAACTGAAAACCTAGCATGGAGCTCGTTAGAAAAAGATCTTGGAGTGTGGATTAGCGGAAACCTGAAGAGCACAGCGCACTGTCAGAACATATATCGATGGGCAGACAGATTGTTAGGTATCTTTCGAAGAATATTTGGAAGATTCTCACTGATAACGTTACCACGGATAATTAATTTCAACCTTCGCCCTACGATGGAGTATGCGGTGAGGTCTGGGCTCCTTGGCTGAGAAAAGTCATTGCTCTCTTCGATAAAATCTATCATAGAGCAACAAAATTAGTGATGTGTCTTCGCAATGTTCCGTACACTGAAAGATTGCGACGTCTGGGTCTATGCGACGTTACCCAAAGGAGGATACGACGCGATATTATTCTGACTTAGAGAATTGTGTCTACCGAAGGACATCCACTAAAACACTTGCTCGATGTGAGTAATGGGAAAGTGACACGAGGACATACCTTATACCTTTACGTTCCAAGTTCCCGTATTGATTGTAGGCGCAATTTTTTCGCCGTACGTGCTATATTTCTTTGGAATTCCCTACCCCAACATGTGGTGGACTCTCCTTGCCTGGCGGCGTTTAAAGCGACTTACATATGCAAAAGAATAACATTCGTGAGCCTTACATTTGATATTCACTATTTCTTTTATACCATTGTATTTTTCATGTTTTTATTCATACCGTAATCCTGTGGTGTTGTAAAGTATTATCTTTTTTAACCAAAAATACTTGAATCCTTCAGTACTTACCGACGCTCAACGTCAAGCGCTAATAAACGCGGCGAGGCTTGGCAATTGGAATTTGCGAATGCTTACCACGGAAACCACCTCCGCTGTCATTAGCTACCTGCACGACAGACCGAGTAATCGCACACGCACTATACTCGCAATTGACTGGGGGGCCGGGTATATGACAATGTCCGTCATGAATGTCAAAGAAAAAGATGTCCAAGTCCTTGCCACAGTCGGCTGTGAACGATTCGGAGGTTTGGATATTGATTACAGATTGCTCAACAATGTGGCATCTTCGTACAAGCGTTGATTTCCCGGAAGATCTTATCGCTGACGCCTTGTGTTTATGCGAGGATACGAAAAACCGATTATCATCTTATGGGGCGAGTTTCATGCAGCTCAATGGTCCTGATAATACGCAGACTTTCGATTTAGTCATTACGCGAGACTATTTTGATATCCTAATCGACGACATAAAGCTTACTGCTGACATCACGAATTCAGACTTCTTAACCAAAGCTCTGTCAACACATGCCAGTTATTCATTTACATAAGCCAAAGATCCCATGATTTACTAACAACTACGTTGTTAGGAAAATAAATATTTATTTGTATGCCCATAGGTTACATACGGATTATTTTTTATCGTAAAAATGATCGTTAGTATTCATTCGGGTCAAGCAGCAAAGGCAATGGAGCTGAGGACTCATTGAAGTTAGCAATCTGCATTTTTGCGGTTATCTGGTTGACAAGTCTAGCGATTATCGGCTTTATACACATGACCACGCGATCCTTCCGAAGGTCATAATCTGGCAGTTCGTCGGGATCTGCCGCGTACCAAGTATCGCAATCCCGGTACACTTGCGACATATTCTGAGCATCCTCGTTAGGAACTAGTTCGAGAAGAACTTCGTCTCGAAGTAACAGCCTCAGCGAGAACACGGAATGTTCGTAGGAAAGCGAGGCGGACAAGGGGGTTATGGGAGGAAAAACGTCGAAGCCACGATTGAGCATTGCACCAAGTTCTTCATCATCTAGCGAGAATTTCAGCATGTGCGTTTGCAAAGGAATTTCATCTTCTACGTTCCATGCAACGAAATGAATAACCCCATTAGCGGTTAGAATAAAATCGACTCCGAATACGACTTGAGTTCCAGTCTCGGTTCCAATATCACTAATCATAAATTTTCCGATATAATGGTTGTCAATGCTAAGATTACTTTCACCCTCGTACACGTCAAACATCATGGAATCTTGATCTTCATCTCTCCGGACATATACTCTGGAGACCACGGTTGGATATGCGGTATTTTTTGGAAAAATCACATCAAAATTACCACCGGGTTCATGCAGTCCTATCGAAGCAGGTATGACGTCAAACCATCGATAGATTTCTATCTCAAGCGGCCAAAACCCACACATAATTGCAGCTTGTATACACGAGCCATACACGACAGCATTGTATGGAGCGATGACTCTCAACTGACCATTCGCTCCAAATATGTCATCCAACAATGAGCAGAACTTTGGAATTTTTGTCGAACCACCCACAGTGACCACGTCGGTTATTTGACAAGCATTTAATCGTGCGTCTCTCAGCACTGCATTGATCAAGCGACGCGCCTCACCAATTATGTCATCGATTAGGATATCAAAAAAGTCTCGCGTAATGACTAAATCTAAAGTCTGCGTATTATCAGGACCATTGAGCTGCATGGAACTCGCCATATAAGATGATAATCGCCTTTTCGTATCCTCGCATAAACGCAAGGCGTCAGCGATGAGATTTTCCGGGAAATCAACGCGAAATCGTCGCTTGTACGAAGATGCCACATAGTTGAGCAATCTGTAATCAATATCCAAACCACCAAATCGTTCACAGCCGACTGTGGCAAGGATTTGGACATCTGTTTCTTTGGCATTCATGACGGACATTGTCATATACCCGGCCCCCCAGTCAATTGCGAGTATAGTGCGAGTGATATTACTCGGTCTGTCGTGCAGGTAGCTAATGACAGTGGAGGTGGTTTCCGTCGTAAGCATTCGCAAATGCCAATTGCCAAGCTTCGCCGCGTTTATTAGCGCTTGACGTTGAGCGTCGGTAAAGATGGATGGAACCGAAATGACCAAATCGTTCACTGGTACTTGCAGCTGCGCTTCTGCTTGTTGCTTTATATGCCGAAATATCATCGCGCAAATCTGTTCCACGTAGTACACAGGTTCGTTTTCCCCTTGGGTGAGCACCAATCGTTCGCCATCCGAGGTGATTTTGAACGGCCACAATTTCCATTTTTCGGTCAAAACGACCTCGTCGTATGTTTTTCCCAACAGTCGTTTCAAATGACAAAACACTTCACGCCAATTCGACCAGATCGAGAAGTTGCCAACAATGGGTGAACCATTTTCAATTCTTACGAAAACCGGAGTGGTTATCGAGTTGAAGCCATCGTGGAGCATCCTAACTTGTCCGTCCTGAAGCAGACCATACTGGATTTTCTTTGTACCGAAATCGATTGCTATCGGGGGTACACAGTTCGGCAGAACAGTCATCTTGCTCGAGTCAGTGCATGTCTATATTGTGCGCGTATATTTGAATATGATCGATTGTTCACGTGAGGTGAGACCTACAACTTTACGTTTCAAACGCCCGAAACATATCTCATTATTCGCCATCCATTGCAAACCCATATCTGACAGTCATATTATACTTAAAAACATTTAGAAATGTCCTATCAGCTTGGTCAGCTTTTAGCTTGATAGTGATTCAAAGTTGTTCAAAGTCATTCAAAGTTGTAATGGTCTAAAAAGCATTTAGCTTAACAATAACCATAGGATGGAGTTATGAGGTATAAACAATAAAAAAGAAGAAGAACAGGGAAACTCATGTAGTGTAAATCGTATCAAAATTTGGGTTGTTTCTCAAGTATTTGTCCAAATTAGCTTTAAAATATCCAGGTTGGCTGAGTGTGTAACAGTGGAGTGGAGGGTGTTCCATGTGAAACTTACACGTACAGCTTAGGAATATCTTCGACAGTTCAGTCTTGAAGTGGGAATAAGCACTGTAAGTTCATGTTTCCGACTGGCACGGGGTGGCGAGCGTGTGAAAAGTTTGGACAAGGGATGGTTAGGGACGTGCATAATATTGTACATCAGTATGAGGTCACCTCTTAGTCGACGACAGCGCAAGTCGAAGAGATTGAGACTCCTTAAACGTTCTTCATATGGTTTAGCAGCTAGTCCGGGTACAAGCTTTGTGGTTCTGTGGTGAATACGCTGCAGAAGTTTGATGTCTTTCTGAATCCAGGGTGACCAAGCCTGAACAGCGTACTCCATCGCTGGTCTCAGATAGGTGTTCATGATACGGGTTACCGACTGATTGGAGAATCTGTCGAAAATTCGTCTCAATAACGCCAACACTTGTGACGCCTCTTTGTAAGCCGCTTTGCACTGCAGTGAAGTCTTCAGACTTGAACTGGTCCAAATACCCAAATCCTTCTCTTCAACTGTCCAGAGGATTTGGTTGGACCCAAGAGTGTAGTTGTAATTCACAGTCTTCCCAATGTTCAACAGCTTGCACTTTTGGAAGTTGAAGGGTAGTTTGTTTCTCAGACACCAATCGTGCAATGTGTTAAGATCCTTCTGCAAAGTTTCACAGTCATCATTTGTACGTATTCTTCTACAAAACTTTATATCGTCTGCAAATAACATAACCTTGCATTTAACACGCTCGGGAATGTCATTTGCGTAGATCAAAAACAAAATCGGTCCGAGGACCTAACCCTGGGGCACTCCGCTCGTAATTTTAAATGATTTCGATAAGGCACCGTCCACTCTGACTTGGTCACTCCTGTCGCGTAAATAGTTTTCTAGCCAAGCAAGAAGTTTTCCTGTTATCCCGTGCAATTCAAGTTTCTGGATTAAAGTACTATGATTGACGCGGTCGAAAGCCTTTGACATGTCTAAAAAGCATGTGTGGATGGAGTAATCATTGTCCACACACTCAGTCCAGTCGTTTAAGGTGAGCAAGTGGTTAGATAGACATGAGTGATGTTTCCTGAAACCGTGCTGTTCAGTCGCAAGCAATCTATTGTTTTCGAGGTGATGGGTGATCTTTTCCGCTACTAAACTCTCTAGCACTTTAGAAATTACTGGTCTATAGTTCGCAGCGTCAGATCGACTCCCGCCCTTGTAGATTGGTGTGATGATGCCAGATTTCCATTCCGCGGGAACGATACCTTCTTCGAGCGAAATTTGGAATAACGTGCTGAGTGAACCACACAATGAAGATGCACATTGTTTGAGAATAAAAGGAGTGATTACAACTGCTCCTGGTGACTTTGTGGTATTCAAACGAAGAAGTCTGAGCATGACACACTCATTGTTTATGGAGATTTCATTTAGTATTTCTTCGGAAAAGCTGATCGAATGCGGGTAAGCATATTACTTGACTCCAGTGACATCGTATAATTGATTTTTTTATACCTCTTATTGAACGCATATTTACTATGATATGGTAATTGTGAAGCTATGTGCTTTTTGTGACCATAAATTCTTGAATCTTGAATCTTGAAGATGCAGTGATTCCTTGGGACTAAAAACTTTGCAGTAGTAACTTGCAAGAACTTCGGCAGCCTCGAACGCAGTCGTAGTTAGACCATGAGGTGTGCGTAGCGCTGAGATTCCTGGCTTAATTTTTGATGTGGTGTTAACAATCTGGTACAGGACTTTGGGGTTCCGCTCCATTGTGGTCAGTAGTCTTGCCTGATGAGACTGCTTATCCTCGGTGATAAGAGAGGTGACCTTGTTCCTCAACAGACGATATGTTTCCCAATTATCTGGCATCGTATTCTGGACATAGTTTCTCCATGCATCGTTGCGTATCTTAATCCACTTCCTTGTGCGGCTTCTCAGTGTTAAGGTAAATCGTTTTTTCGTTGTCTTTGGCACAAATCTGGAATGTAGATTTATTTCATCCCACAGCTTTTCTATGAAGTTTGCTGAAGAACGATGCTCGTCCGTGGTGTCTGGTTTCCAGTCAGAAATCGTTCGAATGGCATTGCGAAGACTTCCAATATCCTGTTGTAGTTTTGTTTTGTTGATGTCATTCATTCTTTCGGCTTGACATACATAATCGAATAAGAGGACCAGGTGGTCGCTAGAACCCAATGGAGTTTCGTATCCGAGATTTTCGACGGCGTGTTCCTCACTCGTTAGTATTAGATCCAGGACGGATGGCATGTTACCTTCTCTATATCTAGTGTTATGAAATACGTAGTTATAAAAAGGAATATCGAAGATCAGTTCTTGAAACGCATCGTCGAGCGAATTCGTCGAAATAGCGATTTTCTTCATCAAGTTTGGAAGGTTGAAATCTCCCATAATCAGGAGTGGCGTTTGAAATCTGGCAGCCAGAAGTTGAATTTTCTGGAGTAGTTCAACATTGTGCTCGTCACTTGCGCTTGGACCCCGATAAATCACGCCAACAATGCAGTTCTCTCCAGTTGTCAGCTTCATTGTGCACCACAGAGTATCCTGTACACGTAGGTCAATGTCGCCCATTTCTATGCATGATAACTGTTGGTTGTAGTAAAGAGCTACGCCACCACCGCGTCCCGTACGGTCTTGACGGAGAAGACACATTCCTTTCAATGCTAATTCATTGTATTATAAATGAGGTTCAAACCATGTTTCGGTAATTGCAACTAAGTCCGGTGAATGCTGTATACATACAGTATCAATCTTTTGTATTTTGTTTCTCAGACACTGCGTGATCGTATAGAGACACTGGGTTAACAATGGGTTAACAATGATGGACAATGTGAGAGACTAGTTTTAGTTTCAAGTTGTGATATATTTGGCAAAGATTGAGGGTTGGTATGCATAAATTCAATCCGGTTCACAGTATACAGCCGAGGCGTTGAAGTCGTTTCTACTTTCCCGACTCGGCATGAGTCGGACACTGATCGTTTTTTGGAGAGCGAATTGAAATGACTTGAATTGTGCTTGTGAGTGGTATATTGTCTGCAGGATCTAGTTTATTTGTTTTCGGAGCACTCATTCTGACACCCCTTGGTAGCTTGCGACTGTTTTGAGTCCATTGTGCTCGAATTAAATCAGCCATATTGCTAGTCAGGAAGGTGACTTTAAGCGGTCGGGGTCCATCCCCTTTTATTGAATGGACTTGGGTATCCTGAACGTATCTATTGCGACAGTTTCATTTACATCGTTAGTTTCGGATATAAACTTCCATTGTTGTCGATCGTGTTTTCCTGTCTGATTAGGTGCTAGATTTTCACCACACTCAGTGACACCAAGCAGTACTGAACTTCTTGCTGATGCCCGATCGGTGGCTTTTGATTTGCGTTCCCACCGCGGGAGGTCAGCGAAAATACGGATTTTTGAGCCAGCAGCACTCTTTAATAAGTATGAGTCTAATAGTATGTTTTCAAGTTCGTTTTCGTTCTCTAATATCACCTTGAGTAATCTCGGATCACCCTGATGGGGTGATTTCGGGTGTCGACTTAAACGAATTATAGATGAGGGTTTCATTGGAACCAGGTTCATCATGTCTGCTCAATTCGGCTAAATCGTGCTTTTTCCTGTCGTCAAACAGTGCATCGTTTGTTTCAGGAACGTTAGTGCAAATTACGCTGTGACTATGGGTCTTCTTCATAGAACCATCAGCAGGTTGCACCGGTGCTGGTCGATGAGGTAGCTGACTGTTGACTGTATTCATTTTCCTCTTTACATTCACAGCAGTTGCTGTCTTCCGCGACTTAGTAACGAAATCATCTCTATGGCTCCTTTGTTGTCGCATTGAATCACCACTAATCACCAAAGATGCACCACTAACCAAAGTTGACTTTTGTGGTGTTTTATCGGCGTTTGCTCTATCGCTGACTTCCGCTACGGGCGATGATGCATGCAAAACCTATTCATTCGCGATTATAGCAATTTCAACACGCTGTAGACTTTGCTCTAGAGCAGACATTCGTTTTTCAATTTTGTCTTTAAAATCTTCAGATTTCTCTAAATCGAGTGCTGATATTGTCCTACAAACGGTGTCTTTAGTGTTGTGGCGAACGCCTTCATTGGATTGTCTACAGTTAATACTAACATAACAAACACATGGATGTTTCTCGTCGTTCACAAGCCGCACACAGTCATCAGTCAAATTATTATCACATGACGCGTGTTGACGGAAAAGCACATTTAACTGAAACGCTATAATCGCTTACCGGGGTTAGACATGTGATGCAGAGGTCACACGGATCCCGTGTCCCCGCCACAGGTAGATCGATCGATTTCTTTGTTTGGGCGGTGGACCTCGTCACACGTTCGCACATGTTCGTGGGCTGCGTAGGGCTTGCCGGTTGATCGATAACTGGTGTTCTGCAAGTTGAGTGGTTGGCGTGGTTTCGGCATTGAACAAATAATCCGCAATAAATCGGTGATTACAGAAGATAGAATATGGAGCAAGGTGTCAAAACCTGTAGGTCAATGTGATCTTTCTAATGATAGCAAAATCCACAGTGTAGCTTGTTCTGCGAAAATGTCAGAGCAACTATGAATACGACCGCACTGTAAGGAATTGCATGGATTTGACAGTAGCTACTTTTTATGTGATCGTTGCCTCATTATACTGAATTTCGTTCAGTTTACCGTAGCGTACGACCGTACTATTCGATAGATATATCCTCAGCCATTTACTGCATTTTCTCAAGTGTTGTGTTTAAGAAACCATCTCCAAAACGGGTATCACTCAGTATTATCTGTACCAATGTGCCAGAGGCAACTGAGACACTATTCTCGAATAGACAGCAGCATGATTTAACCAAATGGTCGGAACTGTGCACTAGGATGAATTTAAAAACAATCAATCCGGTTTCAATGACTCGCTTGACTCGTGCTCCCAAAGCGCCACACCAAGATAAACTGAGATTGATCAAGGTAGTGTTGCAAAGTGAAAAGAACCTGAAGATGTATTTTTATCTGCATACTTGTTACGAGACGGTGAAGAAAACACACCATGTATCTTTGTTGATCTTTGTTGATCGTTCATATAGACACGCTACTGTGCGGACGTATTTTTCGTCGCTCTGACAATTTTGATCATATCTTCGTTGCATTTGCATGGATTTATACCATTTAAAGAATTCCGAATATCACTCAACGATATCTATCGGATTTCATACTTTTCGATCGTACAAATCAAGTTACCAGTTTGACGGGAAAAGAACATTTTGTTCGCGCGCACAAAGTTTTTCCCAGCACCAGCTATCCTACGGATTTTGCAATCACTGCAAAGACCACATTGAACTACAAGTTTCGATACCTTATTTCGTGTTTTATCTTCCGTGGTTAACGAATTATCGCGGATTAACTGTTCAATACCGAAATCTCGCCAACGAACACACTCAAATCTCTCAACGGACAAAACACCCATTATCGATCAGCCGGCGAGCCATATGCAACCCACAAACATGTGCGAGCGTGTCACGAGATCCACTGCCCGGACCGCGAAAAATATCGATCCAGCTGTGACCGTGGGAAGTATTCAGGCGACGACGACACTGAATCGTGGTGACCTCTGCATCACGTGTTTAAATCCGGTAAGTGTTGATACTGTTTCAGTTAAATGTGCTTTCTGCGGGTTTCACCAACACGTGTCATGTGACGAGACTTCAACTGATAAGTGTGTAAGGCTACTGAACGATAATGACTATCCATCTGTTTGTTATTTCTGTCATGCCTGTAGAAATTCAAATATAAATGGTCATCGCAAGATTAGACATTCATCTGTTGGAAGAGGAACTTGCACGAGGGAATCTTACTGTTTGTTGAGAAACAAAGTTACTAAACTTGTCCAGTAGGATAAAGAAAAGTATCAAATGAATCTGATGGATAAAATTGAACGAAATCTGAAGCTTCTCTTCCAGATCGTGAACAGAAAGGCCAGGGTAAAGCCAGGTGTTTCCGCCTTACTTACTACGACTGGAACTACATCCACAGCTCTCGAATCCGCTAACGAACTCGCTCAATTTTACTCTAGAGTGTTTTACCCTATCGAGCGCGTATCCTACGATATACCTGCATTCAGATCGCAGAATACAATACACGAAATTGTTGTGAAACCCGAGAGTGTCCTGGTAAAGCTACGCGGGTTAAATACAAAAAATCCCCGGGTGCTGATGAAATAACACCATTCATACTAAGCAATGCGCCCATGCTCTATTCTCACCACTCTCTGACCTTTTCAACCTGTCCTTGAGTTGTAGCACGGTTGCTAATGACTGGAAATGTGGACTAATCACTCCGATATACAAAGGAGGGAACCGATCTGATGTGTCTAACTACAGACCAGTCACGTTGTTGCCAGTGGTCTCTAAAGTTCTCGAACGACTTGTGGCTGACGAACTTATCAAACACATGGAACAAATTAAGCTTCTTTCCATCGCACAGCACGGATTCAGGACAAGACACTCCTGTCTCACCAATCTTCTCATAACTCTTGATAATTGGACTCGAGCCGTGGACGATGGATGCCCTATCCATGAGTGTTACTTGGACATGTCTAAAGCTTTTGATCGTGTTAACCACAGCATACTGCTACAAAAATTGGAGCAGCTCGGGGTATGTGGCAGACTATTGGTCTGGATGAAGGATTACTTGAATGGTAGAGTTATAAGGGTTAGAGTTGATAGGGCACTATCCAGCCCAGTATACGTTTCAAGTGGCGTACCTCAAGGCTCAGTCTTGGGGCCAATACTCTTCCTCTTGTACGCGAATGATATACCCGAAATCGTACGCAGAAAAATCATTTTATTTGCGGATGACATCAAAGTCTGTACTAGCATACGCACCATAGAAGATTGCCAAATTCTCCAAAAAGATCTCGAAGCACTTCATAATTGGTCCTTGCGGAACTGCTTACCATTCAACATCAAAAAATGTAAAATGTTGAACGTCGGTAAATCATTCGAATTCACATACTCTCTGGGATCTCAGCAACTTTCATGGGTTACTGAAGAGAAAGACCTGTGCGTGTGGATTAGCAGTAACCTGAAGTCTTCACGGCACTGTTCTGTTGTATACAAAAAGTCCTGCCAAATCTTAGCATTGCTCAGAAGGATCTTTGGTCGTTTCTCAAAGCAGATACTCCCACGTATAATTAACACCTATATCAGACCAACAATGGAGTATGCTGTTCCAGCATGGTCCCCATGGCTACAAAAGGACATGACCTTGCTGCAACGGGTATACCACCGCGCTACAAAACTGGTGACCGGGCTATACAACAGGCCATACGAGGAGCGGATTGCAACACTAAACCTCTTTGACTTTTTGTACCGTCGTCTCAGGCGTGACTTGATCCTGCTGTTCAACATTCTCCATACAGTGGATCACCCACTTGAACACCGGTTTCATCGGCAAGAAGCACGTGGTAGCAGATCGCATGGATACAAGTTAATTATTCCACACTCCAGATCAAATTGTCGAAGGTTTTTTCTTTGCTGTCAGAGTCTGTTTTCTATGGAACTCCCTGCCCCCACATATCATTTGCGCAACAAGCCTGAACATGTTCAAGGCTGAACTTGACAAGTATATGTTGACCAAACCCAACCTTGCACCTGAATACACGTGCTGACTTTCCATGTGTATAAAACATTTGTGTTGTTTTTATGAATTCCCTATATTTTTAATCTGTGGTTACTGTAAAGTATTTACTTTTTGGACCATTAAAACTTTGAATTACTTTGAATTACGTTGAAATCGACAACCAACTTCTTGATGATGTCGCACATTCTCGGCAACATCAATGCAGAGGTGCACAAATTTGTAGTGCTTTAGTAGATTTTGGGATGCACGGAAGTGTACCTCAAACCACATCTGCATCAGTCGGTTTCCGATAGGTCGTAGATTTTATCTCGCCGTTGAATTTTGTGTGAGACAGCTCAAGGAATTTCGCTTCTGTAGACTAAATTTCTTTTGTAACTTGTATATTTGAATCCAGGTAAGTATAGAACGATTTATTCTACCGCGCTCTATGAAGACGAATGTATCAAAGACATAACACGACCATATATTTGGTTTTAAAACTTCATGTCTTACTCACGATATCCTAAATTGGACCACCGCTGAAAAGGACCTCGGAATTTGGATTACTAATAACCTGAAACCGAATATGCATTGTAGAAAAGTGTTTAATCGGGCATGTGGTATATTAGAAATCCTGAGAAGAATTTTCGGACGGTTCTCACCCAAAACAATTCCTCGTATTTAAAATACTTACATCAATCTTTTCGACTTCGCTGGCCAGCGACGAAGATGACCTCAGACTGATGTACAATATTATGCACGGCCCTACCAGCCCGTGTCCAAACTGTTCACACGCTCGCAACCCAGTGCCAGTCGGAAACTAACTTTCAGTGCTAATGTCTAAGTCAGACTGAACTTCGAGATATTTGTATGCTGTACGTGTAAGTTTCACATGGAACACCCTCCCCTCCACTGTTACACACTCAGTCAACCTGGATATTTTTAAAGCTAATTTGGACAAACACTTGAGAGACAACCCAAACTTTGATACGATTTACACTACATGAGTTTTCCTGTTCTTCTATTTTATTGTATATAGCTCATAACTCCATCCTATGGTTATTATTAAGCTAAATGCTTTTTAGACCATTACAACTTTGAATCACTTTGAACCACT
>JACCGJ010022158.1:0-30135 GCA_013407085.1 Atriophallophorus winterbourni
AAATTTGTCTTTTGTTCATCCAGCCTCGCTATTATGAAAAATCATATTTTTCATTGACACCGCACCCTTCTACTACCATCACATTTCCAAAAAAATCTGATTAAATACATATTTATTTTATAATGTGGACATGAGGTAAAATCTGTCAGGCAAAGAGTTGGGTAATATGACGTTGGCGACAAATGGAATACACTCATGGAAAAAGGCATATTCTCTCGTTGCGACAGGAATGATCGTGCTCAGCGTTTCTGAATAAGACAAGCCATCTGGACGCCATCTTGACAATTGGCGCGGATTGCACTTCGTCTCTTTTTTTCGTGTGTGTGGCTACTAAATGGATGTTGATTTAACATACTTCGTTGTTTTACCTACATTATCAATAATAGTTTGGGCGTACATTTCTCCCCAATGCTATTTGAAAAAACAGCAGCATTTTGATTGACTGCATTTCTGTTTAAATAGCCCTTGAGAATATAATAGAGCAATTATAAATTTAATTTTTTTAATTATCCTCATTAGAATTATGAAAGCTGTGGTTGAAGAGACAATCGTTCTTATCTATTTATCGGAGAGTCAGGAAGACAGATAAAGGACGGAATGAAACGTTGAGCAGAATTCCAAAGTACAACTGCATGTGGCTGTGCACAGGGTTTGTTTATATATGACAACGACAAAGTGAACGTCTGAGGTACAGTTTAATCTCTGGGTAAGGATAGGGTGAGACTGATTGAAGTTTGTTGTCAAGTGCGAATTAGGCGATTCAAATACACTGAAAATTAACGGTTGTTGCTCACTAAAAACATAACTCCCTAAAGTTCCGGAATACTGCCTGAGCAAAAGCGAGTAAACAGTAATAGCACATAGAGCGATATTAATATGACCGCTTTCAGTTTGCAGTAACATTTTCCCCGTCGCAATTAAAATGAATAAATGTTTGTATTGTTAATTTCAAGTTCATTAAATGCTACAAATAGAATTGAAAACTGAGTACGGCTCCGAAGAACATTTTCAGTCTCCATTTAACCGCTGTATTGATTTTGGATTGTAACGTATCTTATAGTCTCTGATGTGAGCACACAATAAGCAACAGTTCTTCAATTGTATGTGCAGTTGTTGAGAACAACGCAAATAAATTTCGTTGGAATGGATGCAAATAATTAACCTCAAATATGTTTGGGTTCCGTTTTAGACTAACTGATTTTGTTGAAACGAGCTCATTAAAAGGTTTACTTACTCATCACTTCACAATTGGCTCAAGACGGTCCCCAGTTCAAATCTTAGCGTCGTTTACTCTTACAAAACGATACAAGAAATGGATCGTCCATTTCGTTAGCTCAATTTCTTAGTAGGTATGATTCTCAAAACTAATATAATAAAATTACCATAAACTGCTTAGTTTGTCATCAGTGAGTTAAAATTTATTCAAATAATCCAAACGAAAATAAAATTATGTATGCATGTCTGAACCTAATGTTTGATTATCTATTGTATTACTTCTCTTATAATTTTGACATTTTTATTTGTTTACGAAACATTCAAAAACCTGGTCCTATTCGCAGGACGATATCATGCACGTCGCCATTATTTCAATATCAGACTACCTGCCATGTGACATAATTTCGAGATAACCGCAAGCACCGGACTCATCGTGTTCATTCAACTTGAAGAATCTATATTCGTTGAGTAAAACATGCCTAAGTTCATAAGACATCTCAATTCGATTAATAATATATGACTTCGTTAGTAAAGTCGACTCATTATTCAAACGTCAAACAAGTTAGAAGTTTTCAGCTGACACAATTAAATATAATTTCGTGTGTTACCTCTGGAACTTGTTTCTTCAAATTTTTGATAACAATACAATTAAAATAATTTTTACAAGGCAATTTGTGCTTCTGATATGTACGCGAAATCAGGTATTCGGTTGACAATTGGTTCTACCACAATAATTAAAAACAGTATTGCAATATGTTACATACCACTGAATGTTTCGCGTGGTTTCTTTTAAGTCACTTGCATCCAGTATATCAATGAAATATTTCCTCCATAACGAAATATATACAATATAAAGACTTATGAATTAGACGAATATCAGAATTCTTAGATATCTTTTTTATTGTTCAAACGCCCGAGCTTTCTATATGTGAACCAGCTCAGTGCAACACGCCTGAAGCAAATTCTTTTCTATTTAGTAATCAGTTTCATTGTATTCGCATTCGTATACTTGAAATTTCCAGGACATTTTTAGTTTATTGATCACGATAGCTTTTCGAAACAGTCCGTGAAAGGTGACAGCTCATTCTCAGCTTTCATTCGTTTTAAAATGTCAATCGAGGCAAAGTAATCTAATTTGACAGGGTGACAGGTTGGTTCGCCAATTCGTAAAATGATATACATAGCGTAACCTATAAGCGAGTAATTTCTCAAGATTGGAAATGTTGGCAATGCTGTGTTTGTCTGTGGGGACGTTTACAGCTTTTGAATGGCAGTGAAATGCCAATGGAATCAATGAACATTTTGTTTATTGTTTAGCGTTCGATTTTATCGACAAGCTTATCACTTGACCGGAAATAATTTTGTGAATTTTCTTAAAAGAATTTTCTTTCAATCTCATTCGTTGTGGTTCACGTAAGTGTGAACTATTTATTTAGAATCAAATCAAACATAAATATACATCGAGCGCATGCGGATACTTATCTTACTGTGGCTAACTTATGAGAGAAAACATCACAAAACCGGTCGTTGGGTGTGCGTATGATGGAATTGCATGCAATCAGCATTTTGTTCATGGTTATAGGTTCAAACCCTGTCTACATGAGAGTTTGTTATTGTGATTTGAGAGGTTGGTCGTACAAACCTTATCCAACAGCGCAACTTGTTCACAGAAATGAGGTTACAATGAAATTTGCAGTTAGACAGCAGTGAGGTAAAGTATATTTGATCAACCCACACGAAAAGTAAAATTATAGTTTGACACCTGTCCTCAATTTTTCCTGAATATATTTCCCTCGGGTGTCTGTTCAGGCGGTTACATCCAGTATACCAATGAGGTTTTAGCTCTACAACCAAAGATACATGAATGAGCTCAATAAACTCGACAAAAATCAGAATTTGAGGTTCAAACACCCGAGCTTTCTATATGTGAACCAGCTTAGTGCCACGCGACCGAAGCTAGTGTATTTAGATTTATTGATCATTTACATTTAATTTTCGTTGGGGAACTTGTAATTTATAGCAAACTTTTATGTTAAAGATAAAGTTAGTTTTTCGAAACTGTCCTACGATCGGTCGTGAAAGTTGACAGCTCATTCTAAACTTCCAATCGTTCTCAAAATTCGAACGTAGTAAGGCGTAGTAAGTTTAAATTGGTAAAAAGTCACGGTTTTCCCAAATATTTTTAATTTTATATATTTTTCGGAAATTATAAACCTGCAAGTAGTCAAGCCAAAAATTATGAACACTTTTGAGATTGCCTTGTGAAATTTTTTATGACTTTTTCCAATTTGAATAAAAGACAGTGCTGACGTAAATGTTTATTCATCCGTCAGCATAGCCATTGAAGTTCTCATTTTGCGATGCGGTATTTTTTATTTTCGCGTCACTTCAACCTTCGAACCCTTTCATCTTTAATGAGTCGGTTTGAAATTGTATGAAATATCACTAAATTGACTGAAGTTTGTGCTTTCGGTATGCATACATATTCAAAGGAAACGAATTTGCGATATTTAATCAAAAGTACTTACAGGTCATCCAATTCGGCGTGAACTACTCAATCGATGATTTTTTATTCAGAATGAACACATACTACATTAAAACTTATATATTAATGTGATACGTTTATCAAAATTCTTTAATTGTTCATGTTGTTATCAAGGAACATGAACGATAATAATAAAATATATAAGGAACATAATAATATGGAACGATTCAATCAAATACTATATTGAGTACATTTGAACGCGTATGTACCAACCAGACTTAGTGAATTAAATAATTATCAATTACATCTCTAGGTGAGCTGGGACCTACCTCTGGGTAAAAACTAGAGACCAAGGATTTTGCGTTTATAGAAAACCTTAAACAATAAATGATTGACAAAGAAATTAATTGGCGAAAAAGTTAAATAATATGTTGTAATTTTCAGTCTTTTCTTCGCATTAAAAACTACTTTCAATTGGATTAGCATTTTAGATGCATTACATGAATAAATCTGTTGGGACTACTCGAAGTTCGCAATTAAAATGCACTATGCGGTTCAAAATTTTATTCTGTTTCCGTGAATGCTATAGGCAGGTTCAAAATTTTAACGTGGTAATTAATATCTAGAATTATCCTAAACGAAATCTTAAGAATTTTTTTATCGAGCAATAGGATGTTTTCATCTTTTTGCGTTTTTTTTTCCCATAACACATAAATACAACCAATCATACCTTCCAGAGTTCAGGTTTGTAACGCCGCTTGTTTTCCCCTAAAACATTGACCTTGACAATTAAAACTTCCGTTCGTGCGTGAATCGTGACCGCTCTCTACACCTTTTGGCTACCACTATATATTTTCCAGTCAACCTGCGTTTTCTCCTACTCTAGTGGGACGTTTTTGTATTAATCAGTCGACTATAAATTGGTGAGCCCAACGTGATGCACGAATCCTTCGTCTACTACAAATTGGTTAGCCTGACATACACGCATTCTTCGTGTATCTTTTCCGGTACGTCAAACGTTTTCGCCTAACATTGAAGTTTTCAATTAAATTTTTTTTACTTCGTTAAATCTTGCATTTTATTTGCATCAATTGCTCCTGTTAATCATGAGTGATTCTAAACGCGTCACATACCACATGGTTCATCATATACTCATCCAGTTTAGAAGCGAAAACCGCAAAATATCCCGAGCGTGTGACTTCTTCGGGCAAAACGTTCCAAGTGAGACAAATTCTCACGGATAAAAACATTTCAACGAATATCTTATCGAGAATAAGAAATGCTCAAAGCTTCGAGATGTTTTTGTCTTTGAGTAATTACATTCGGCTTTAGCGAGTGTTCAAGGGGATGGTTCTCTGTAAGCAAGATTTTTAATGCCAACGGCACGTCACTGCTTATCCGTCGTTGGGTAAAATCGTGTAGATATAGTTTTCACATTCGCTCATTTGAATGCAATTTTCTGTAAAATTCTGCAACGCGAATTTAGACGTGTCTATCAGTAAGATAGTCCTTAATGCAATTCAGCAACATTTTCCTTATTCCATAAGATTCGAGATTTTTATCGGAATGTCATGATTGACTGTCATCGAAAGCTTCGCTTTGTCGATTTAGCAAGCATACACAGCCTCACCTTCGTCTAGTGCAATAATAAAATTATAGAACGTTGTAGGAATGTTAGATAATCAGTAACGATTTTTTTGAAAACCGTATTGTGCTGTGGTCAAAAAAATTTGGATTTCAAAATGCTCTCTTATGGGCGCAGTCACAATAGATTTCAATAATTTAGATATTACCGGAAGTAGCGTTATTGCTCTATAGATTGCTTTGCCTGAACGGTTACCGCTTTTATAATCAGATTATAATCCTTGATTTCCAATGCGATGTTTTGTTTCCTTCGTGTAGGCTGAGATTGAATACGTGAGTGAGAGGAGCATTCAAAGCAATTCGACAACTGCGAAATATGGCGTGGTAAATTTGTCTACGCCATAAGACTACCTTTCGTTTAGTTGGCAAAGTTACCGGCCAATCATATATTTATTCTCAGTCATTTTACCTAATAATTCCAAACAAGGCGGATTTGGTAAAACTTGATATGGGATACAAAGCTTATAATTGGAGACAAGTGAGTAAGACGGGGCTGAGGCATCGGTGGTATCTTACAAATTCTATGTATGCTTTTCAAACATTTTCCCGTTGAATCATTCCCCATGCTCATAAATACGTTTATTAACACAGCGATGGATAACTCAGTGCAAGCTTGGACACCATGGCTACAAGAGGACATCAAGCTGCTCGAGAGTGCTTATCACAGAGCAACTAAAATGGTTGGCTGTCTCAGCAACCTACCATATGAGGACCGAATGGTTTATATGATTTTGGATACACTGCCTTGCATATGGGTTCGATTTAATCTAATCCTTACTCATAAAATAATGATCTCGAAGATGCACTCCCTGCAGCATCTAATTTGCCTCCTGTCAAGCAGTAACAAACGTATACACCCACTGTCGTTTGATATTCCACATTATCATCAAAACTGCCATCGGTTCTTCTATTCGGCGCGCGTTTGTTTTTTATGGGACTCCCTATCCTCAGATGTTGTACGATCATCTAGTGAAAGTTTATTCAGGAACAAATTGAATATATTTATGCGCAGTAATTCCAGCCTACATCCCGTTTATATAACATGAAGTCTTACCAAACGAATATTTCTACATCATACCCAGGCAGTACATGATATTTTTTAACTACAAAACTGCCGATCTTCCTAATGCTTAAACTTATTTTGTATTTTCAGCTATAGATCTTATACGAATATCCTATGGGTGGTACAGCTATAAGCATTTTATACCATAAATTCTTGAATCGTGATTCTGAATATAGAGCGAGTCAATCCATCGGGGCATTGTACAGAGTATACTCCTGCATTTGTTCTTGATCGCTCAACTTGTAGAGAACCTTAGGATTCATTTCCGAAGCCAGGTGTATATGGTCGTAAGAATTTTGGGTATTTAAATGACAACAACATAGTGAACCTGTGAGATTACAGAATATTAGTGGAAAAGCGCATAGCTAGAGCGAGGGATGTTCGTTATCATGAACGTTCTGAAAATGGCCGTTGGTTGCAATGGCTTAACCTGGCTAATTCGCCGAGGTTTCAAAAATGTATGAGTGTTGCTGCATGCTTCTTGTCATATTATTTTGTTTGCTGCCGAAACAAACTTTAAGAACGAGAACAAGAGATTTTTAGCTATGCACTCTGTTTGACACTTGTGAGCAAGAAACAATATGCGCGTATGAGGTAAATCCGTGTTCGACATCGTTGTACGTAGCCAACAACTTGCGCGCAGTATGCGTTGGTGTGTACACAATCCTGACTTTGGCAACATTTTGTAAAGGTCATAATGTACTACAAACCAACAAAACTGTTTAAGTCATTTAAAACGTGTCGAATGTCCGTTGCTTAAACATTTGAGGTTTATCGACATGTACCTAATACTTTCTGCGTCATATTTGTTGTTTTCAAATATTTTACCGAAGTAACTCAAATGTAGACCGTGTTGTAATCCTCTAATCGAAAATGTGTGTAAAAAGTTTAACTGCCACCGTTGGAGAACTATTTCACGACCAAACTTTTCTAACACCACGGGTCCACAAACCAAAAGCAACCCTACGTAACGTGCTCACAAAAGTGAAAGATGCAATACCCGAAGATGAAAACGCAAACGTAGTGTACAAAATACAGTGAACGCAGTGTTGCAAACACTACATCGGGCAAACCGGTCGAAATTAAAAAAAACTCGAATCCATGAGCATCAACTAGCCGTAGAACGTCACGACACCAAGCCTCATATCAACGCACGTCGAAAACGAAAATCACGAGATGGACTGGCATAACTGCCACATCTTGGGCCGAGCTGATAAAAATGCAGCACGAGTTTTCATTGAAGCTTGGCACTCCGGTGAACGATCGATCGACGTGCACGTGAGCTTGGACGTCACCTACGTACGGTTGCGACTGAGATGAAAAACAGAAAAGGCAGCCAATTACATGTGATCACGGGACCAATGGTCGGCCGGTCATATACAATCGACAGTGCCGGTTAGAGAAGTCAATTTGACAACAATCGCTGAAGATATTGGCTAGTCTGGCAACGAAACGTACGATGCAAACTCAACAAGCTCGGAGAACAAAATCATGTAAGCTACATATAGATGGAGTTTGAATTATTTTCTTGAACGAAGATGCTTATTTGCATGCATTTCCGTCAAACACGCAATAGGACCAGATTCTTGTTGCTCACGCTCATCAAACACCATCAGGATCCGATTAACATAAAACAGTGGGATAATGGTTTACAAGTTGCATTTTTGTATAAGGTAGCACGACAAACCTGTTCGAGTACATGGGCCTAAACACATTAAAATGAATTTGAACACATGATCTAGTAAGGATCATTAGTTGCATGCAATTTTCTCATTAGATAATTCATATTGAAAAGCTGTGTGTTATAAATCAGCGCTCCAATGGATAGTACAATAAAATGGAACCCAGCGAGACATAAATTGACTCCCCTATACCAGGCTAATTTTACGCATACAGCTCAATGATTGTGACACAAGACTGTATTACTGCAGATATCACCAATTTTCTTATCGAATTTCGCGATCGAAAAGTAAGTTTTGTTGCCCATTGTTGCTTGTTTTCCAGAACAATGCTACCGATTCGCAGAATGTGTGACTCGACGTTCACCTTGCTGTGAAATCGGTAGTTGCTTTTCAAACATACTGTGCTTCCTCAAATTCAGCAGTGTATATTTCGAAGTATTCACATATACCATACGCCAATATACAAACAATAAGATTTGAAAAGAATATCCAATATTTAGAATGCCGTTAGTTTATGTATATTAGTAACACTTAACGTTTATAAAATGCTAAGTGTTTGTTTAGCAGAATGAAATATGGCTGCGATCAATAAAATTGTTCATTCTTCTTGCTTCTTCTTAGTTTTAACAAGGGCAAGGAAGACGTTACACGGTTGCTTACAAGTTCAACTTGTGTACCGTTTCTCCAATGTTTCTAAGCATGCGGATCCTCTTCGTACTGTCCCAACCTGATGAGCACGAAAACACCGAAACCTGTGGTCCGGTGTGTTTGTGTTTTGCAACTTTATGCGAATGAATAAAATGCTGCTCATATTTACAAAGGCAGTCAATTATGCAATTAAAAATTTGGTTATTTCAATAAATACTCAACATCCAAGCTCAAATAATCTTCTTGACTATTTTCTGTATTGCAAGCTTTGGGTAAGCCATGCAGGAGACCACATTACATCAATCACGAATCGAAAGCTTTATTATGTTTCAAACTGAATAAACTACTAAAAGAAAAAAATATAAATGTCAAAAACATGTATAAAAGAATTTTTGATGTGATTGAATGTTTTTAATTTTATTTGTCTACACAAATTTACCTACCCGCGAAGAAAGAACACGTATTTATTCCCATTAGAGATCGGATTCCAATCCATTTATTCGGTATTCACCTCCAGAGAGTGTGACACCCGAAATCCGTTCTTGTCAGCTAAATCTGAATTGATGAGAGTAACTTCTGCTTGCGAGAAATAATGAAATGCAGATTATGTGGACGATCTTCTTACTTTATGTTCCACAAAATAAATACCAGCCTGTTGTGATCTTATTCTGAAAAACAAGTCCATTAATCTTGAGAAATTGTTGAGTTTATGTTAATAATATTCATAAATTATACGCTCAATTAATGTTTATGAATTAGTTTTACATGTAAAAATTGTGAACAATGTTTTAGAATATTGCTCTCTTCTTCAACACTTAAACACCACAACACTTGTTTCGGTCAATCGTATCTCCAATATTTCATTCGACTGAAATAGTAGATTAATCCCTCTAGTATACAATGACGGGATCCGATCAGGTGTGTTCAAATATAGACCATCCACATTGCTACGGGTGGTCCCTAAAATTCTCAAACGATTTATACCTGATGAATACTTTAAACATTTAGTACAAAAAAGGCTTCCTTCCATCATAAAGCACGAATATATATATATATATATATATATATATACGCGAATAACTTGTTCGATCTTCTAAATCAGTAATAAACAGGCTTCTCGCAAATGTCTATGAGGCTCTACCGCAGAATCACAAATTGATTCCACGGAAAACAGTTGATATATATATATATATAATGTCTGCTCCTAACAAATGGAAAGATCACTATGAATACAGTCGAATTTGTCACTGCGCCGTGGGAACGATTTATTTCCAATTTCTTTTGATTTGATTCTGGAGAATAAATCCAATAATTAAATATTTTCGTTATAATTATCGTATCACTGGCGCTAACTAAATAAGAATAAATGAATGTATTTTTCTTTGAAAAAATTGAAGCAATGTATCAATGTATTTCTCACATATACTCACAGCACTAATTATAGGAAAATAGATTAAGTTCATTGTACCTGTTAGAGGAGGACACGCGAATAACTTGTTCGATCTTCTAAATCAGTAATAAACAGGCTTCTCGCAAATGTCTATGAGGCTCTACCGCAGAATCACAAATTGATTTCACGGAAAACAGTTGATGAGATTATGCAAGAAAAAATTCATCTCATATTTCCTCATCTTCCAAAATATAGCTGGTTATTATATATTTGATGCAGTCTTTTTGATAAAGTGAGATCAAATACAGTGGTTTACATATGTGAGAATTAAAGATGCAGAAGTAAATTTTAGTCTGTTCTTTTCTGTTTCACTTGGACCGTTTACCTTCAACGGTTTTTCACTCAAATAACTTGCATGAATTTAAAACGAAATAAGACTAATTTTTATTGAATTATTCGTTTCCGGACAATTATGTACTGCAAAATCTAATTCCTTATTTTCTTCAAACACGTATATTTCAATTTTTACCATCCCATGGTTGTTGTTATTCTTGTTGCTATTTATACATTTAAAAACCTTGAAATACTTTGAATTGAACTACAGGGCTCTGAACTGAAAACGTAATGTCAAACATAGTCAGCTATTAAACACACCCTTGCAAAAATTAATGAAAAACAGTACAAAATAAATCAATGTTGTTTCGAATTTCCTTTTGATTTTATGTATTGATTCGAACTTGATATTTCATAAGAATTTAAAGTGTTTTTCGAGAAAATCGATCTTCAGTTGCTAAACAATTCACTAAGTATATCACCAAAGAGATTGTTTCAAAGCATAATCTGTGCATTTTGTGAAGAGTATAATAATAAACACAGATTACGTGTTCAAAAATATCAATTTGCAAATTAAACGAACTCTTTGATCAACATCACCGTTTCTCACAAAATATATTATTCGAATTCTTTTGATTCATTTCCTATTTCGCAAGATAACTTTGTATTCAGAATTAGTTCTTCTGGCTAAATATTATTAATAAATATGAAAATCTTGAGATACAACATGATCAATAAACGCTAGATAACTGTTAACATTTTCGATAATAGGATCACGATTTTTTAATGCGCCAAGAGTAATGCTTCACATATATTCCAAAATAACGCACATATTTGAAATAAAAGTGAAATATATATTGAACCTGAGCTAGATGTAGACGAAAAATTGATTTTATGAGCGAAGTATAAGGAAAAATAATGGTTTGGATTTAAACTTGTAATAAGACTTTGTCAATATAGAGAAATTATATGTTAATAGTTGGAAGCAATTTAATCATATTTTCGATCAAAAAATCTTAACCACTGTAGTGCAAACTTCTGCAGATTCCGAGTTTCAAAGAGATAGAAGAAGAAGAGAAACCTAAACAAAATTCCAGAATAGAATGTACGAACGAAGGTTAGAACATAATGATTTATGGAATACTTTGGATTATCAGTAACAATTTTAAATCAGAAACAGATTCAAATTCGTCTATTAGCGACGTCAAACGTTGTGAATGTACTTTACGAAATTTCAGCCTGTAAGATTGCATCAAATCGTGCTTTCTCAATATTCTCTCGATGATAGCAAAAAGAAAATGAAGTGGAATAATACATTTTATACGCGACTGATTTTAAGGTCATACATTAACTGCTCTGAACATGACTACGGACCGGAGGTCTTTTGCTGTTGTGAGATTTTTAAATTGCAACTGTCCTAGCAGTTTGAAGTTGATATGCATTAACGGATGTACGGAAAACAGTATTAGGAAATTCTTGTACGGTAATTCAGTGGTCTCGTTTCTTCTTTGTGCAAACGAGGCAAATAAACTTCGGCAAACACTGACCATAACGAAGGAAGTAGACAGCTAGATTTACGTATTGATTAGTTTACCGAAAACCCTGCACTAGCGCTATTTTAAATCCACGATTTTTGTATTTTTGCAACACATAATGATTTCAAATTTATATCCGTTTATGAAGCGTCACCATCATTATAAAAAGCAAGACGCTCTACTTTGTCACTGGAAAAAGCTTTCATGCGCAGCTTTTTTTTAAGTTAGCAATAACTATCAAATAACGGTAATATTCAATACACCAGAATTTCCACCAAGATTGATTATTATGTTTTCCAAAATACCATGAATCTTAGTGACCTAAATGTGGTTCGTATTATAAAAAATGTCGATACCAAATAATGCGCCATTTTTAACTATTATTCACACTTCTCACGAGATACAATCGGAAGATTGCATGAATCTAATTTGATAGTTACCCGAATTTGTCCAATAAAAAAAGAATTCAGTAATGTTACCTTCTGTCAAATTCGAACACAAAGGTGGGCATCGAATTAACCGGGAATATTCGGTACATTTGGTGGACTAATGGGAAACGGATCCATTCCATCCTTACGTAAATGAAAATATTTGTATATTATGTTCGGCAATAAATAATGTCAAGTATACTAGAGCCTGAATTAATTGATAATAGATTTTAAAGAGCTGAAGATATCCCCATTATTTCACGATTTGACGACACTCTCACTACTTGATTCAATTTAATTTATATTAGAAATGAATTTCGTTTCGTTTCTTAAAAAAAGTATTCAGTTGTTCATAAATTAACTGATATAATTAATTATCTTAAATTCATGGCATTGTTGTGCAAACAACTTTTGCTGGGCAGTTTGCGAATTGAATTTAATATAATTAGTTAATTGATTATTGAAGTTTGTTTGTATCACGCTTTTCAACTGTGAGTAAAACTAGCATTTATTCTTAACATTATCTAGTCGATGTTTATGAGAATTATATGATTCCACGTTTCAAGATAAGAGCTTGCGCGATCAACTCTACACTCATCGATGAATTTCAGAGCAAATATTCTAGTTTGTATTTCGGACGTAGCGGAATCTGGTATAGATTTTGGAAACTATGAGTTGTTGTTCGCTGTAGACTGAACACATTCAGCATTTGAATGAAAGATCCACCTCTACAACGCACAGCTCGACGTTGACCGCAACACCAAGACCCGCGATTCATACACTAATCGATTGCGACACGATTGATAGCCTTATTTAACTTTGCAAAATAGCCATTAAAATATTTTTGAAACGAGAATATACGTTCAGTTTACCTTCGTTCAGATCACCTCGATATTGATCGAACCATTTCTACCATAAAACAATTGATATTAATTTTCGTGCGACGCTCGAAAATAATCGGCAGGATTCCCTTTTGTGTGTATACAGTTGATTGTTGTGGACCATGGAAAAATATTTTCTCAAAATTAATGACATGTTAAGTTACAATTACAATCTTTGTTAAAAATGAAAAATGAGCTCACACAGAAAATGCACTTTGCATAAAAACAAACAAATTAGCTAAATGCAAAAATAAATTTACATTGGAATCAGAAATTGATTTGAACCATCACTCATGGACTTTGAAAAAAACAATTGATACTGTAACAAATCCAACGAAATTACATTTCAAAACACCTGATTGTTTAAAAATGATGCGAAATTACTATCTTTCAAAGGTGAATTTTTCCGGATGACACTTTCTGTTTTCTTGATTCGTTCACCATTGACCACATAAGACATATTGCGAAGCGTCACAAATTGAATTTTCGCCCAAGGCTTAAATGGTCTCATTTAATCATGGTAGTTTGGCGAAATTTTATTTGCAGAAGAAAAACGTTGATTTTTGATCGCTGTGACTTCACAATAAAGCATTCTTTTCATAACTTTTTATATAGAGTGCTTAATTTGTGAATCGATCATCTAGAAATTATCATTCTATTTGTGTTTTATTTGTTAAATTATTAATATCATATATGAGTTCGTTTCGTTGAAATCTTATTTACATTTTAAACATTTAGAATAAACAGTTGTTAACCATTAAGTGTAGCATAACAGTTTCGGTAGAGCGAAGTATTTGATCTCTTTTGTAGCAATTTGTTCATTTCATTTTTCGGTAATTCACACTACATTTCTCTGCATTTATAATATTTTGTTCCACTTTTACGGAGGTCGTTTTTCAATTTGAGGATTTATTCAACATTGACAAAACACAAGTGTTTTTTGGGCATTTAGACTTGATATTCATTGAAATGATAGTGTCTATTTCACAGATATCTAAGGATACTGGTGGATCTTTTCAAAAACGTTGATGTGTGATGAAGAAAAGATTTTTGCAATTCAAATATTGTGACATCCATAAAACTATTATTCTCTATTCAATGCATGAATTCCTTTATTGAAACTGCTTTTTATTGTGTTTCACTAATCTTTTTTTTAATTTCAAATGCTCAAAATAACTGATAAAATGTATGATTAAAACATCGCAGACAAATGTCGAGAAATAAGTTTTTAAATTGGTTTGGTATCATTGAAGTTGTCTCGTTTAGTTCCAGAGAGATTTATTAGCACTCAAGTTTTACGAAGGCTACCTTAGCTTTGTTGACATTATCGATAGTGAACTCAAATTGAGGTCGTCAAAATTAATTATTATTATTAATTATTAATTATTATTATTATTATTAATTAATATATATCGTGTATTTGAATGTAAAATACTCGCCTTGAATGTCTACTAATAGATCGGTAATCTCTTGAATGGATTCAGCAAAATGAATCGCATTCAAAAGTAAACATTCTGTGGGTTCTGCATTGTTTTTACTATATGATATGAATTGCCTCAAATTACGGAGCATCTGAAAAATCAGATGCCAATTAAAAGGTAAATTTTCGTCGCAAATTAACGGAATAAATTCAATTTAAATCGTATCAAATGTGTTCACAAATCATCCGCGTTTGTAGCCTTGTGTTATAGCCGTTTCATAAACAGCATTAATTATTTATTTTCCAAACAATACCGTGATTCTGTAACTTGCTAGAGTCTAACTTCGGATCGATCTTGTCGAAATCTTTAGAAATGTCAAGGTAGTATGCATGATTACAACAACTTTCATCTAAATGACTCGTACAGTCGTGTAAGCTTATAAGCAATTTTGTTAGACAAGAACGATTTCTAAGGAATCCGTGTTTTGCAACTGACAAACGTTGTCTGCTCAAATCTACAAAACAAGTAAATTTCTAACAAGTCTCCCTCTGAATGCAGATTTGAACGATTGGGTTTGATTCAATGCAGAGGATAATATTTTTAACATTACGTAAAGATATTTGCTAATGTTTACATCTCAAAATCAAGTATGTTTCGGTATATATATATATATATATATTTATTACTAAACAAATAAATAAATATTGTTGATTATGTTTCTTATTTTATACTTATTTCCCCTTTTCCAATCCTTAATTTTATGCCAGTAGAATAGGATGCCGCATAATATACGGAAGTCGACTCACGAAAATTACCGAAATATTTATCCTTTTATCAATTGGAAGGAAAATGTATGCAGTTATCGCGATCATATTTAAGAGCATTTAGGAGCGTGCACACTTTCAGTCATTATGGTTCAGACTTGCGCGTTATAAATATAAATAGCCCTAATTATGAGCGGAATTATGGTGTCGTGCGTTAATCCGTTTTATGGTAATAGTTGCTTCACTTCAAACCCGAAAACCAAACCAATTTGCTTTCCGAGGAAATTTAATTACCGTTTGATATGTTTCATCACATACCAGCCATTCAACTTATCACGTTTGAAACCACACTGAATATTGCTGTCCCGTGAACAGGAACTCAACTCCCGGGAAAAATAAAAATATTGTTTCTCAAACATTTGTGATTAATTACGTTGCCTCATCAGCAGCATAGGAAGATAAAATTTGTTCGTTCAGTTTAAATTTTTCCGTGAAAATAATCATTGTTTTTGTGCCTGAATTGAGTAAAAAACAATAAGGTAATTAAACTCTGTCATGAATAAAAACTTTTTATCGACTTTTCATGTGAAATATTCTTGGACTGTGTCGTTTCAAATGTCGCATGATCAGGCTCCATTTATATCGCCCGGTATTGAAATACCTTCTAAAAATTCAAAGTCTCAAAAGCAAATATTAGCAGGTAAAAAATCATATCAAACATCGGTTGCGTGTCATATCATTCGTGCATTCTAATTTAAAACATTTTTAATTGTGCGCTGTGTTGCTTGTGATAATAAACTATGAACAACGCGACTATGATAAACAAATAATTGTGTATTGTAATCACTTGTGATGGTTCAGTTAATGAGGCGTGTTGAGCACACCACTTTGTTGAAGCAAACCAAAAAGGAATTTTTTAGTATTTAGTTTATATATAACCATTTTTAATCCGAACTATCAGATATAAGACTATCCAAGTTCTCAGCTACACGATACTTTTAAAGATAGTAAGATGTTGGATGCTATTAATTTTTTGTGTGCATTTGAATAACTTATTAACATATCGTAAAACGTTCGCACCTCATAGATTGCTGCCTGATCAAGTTGCGCCAGATGTTAGCATTCGAATGTTATATTGATGTTTCACCTGATATCGCATTCCCATATGAGACTGAGTTAACTGCAAACCGAGCCACGAATAATAAACGTTACCAACGTGGTTTCATCATGCTTACTATAAACATCTCGTTCGTTGGATCACTGAGATGTACATCAAGTCAATTATACATCGAAAATCGTTTGACGCCAAAGCAACGACCCCTATCTTACCATGGAAGCATATGAAACAAAAATCCTAAAACAGGTGAACAGGCAGCTCTAAATGGAATAGATTTTTTGGAAATAAATATTATGTAGCAAAACTCCGAATGGGAATTTTGAACAGAATATGAATATTCATCTGGTAGTAAACTACTTTCGATTTGTATCTTCTAATTTTGTACATACACCTTCTGACGGTATATGGTTATTCGTTGTTTTGGCCATGTATACTTCATTCGTATCAATGTTGGCCTCCTTCGGTCGATGTCGACCATGGATGTACATCAAAATCGCGTGAATGTTGATGTTCTGCAGCTTTTGGAATGACTAAAGAGTCTTATTCGGGAGAACCAATCTCTCTCGCAGGGCTGGAAATGACAGTCAGAACTTGGTTGTACTGTATGAGTTGCCCGCCGTTAATTCGTATTAATGCTTTTATAATATACGTTTTGGCGGATATTATAATTTCGAACTCTCAGACTTTGCCTTTTTGTGTGGGCCGCTCCGTGCCGGAATTGTGACTAACGTGTCACCATATATTTTGTCGCGTTCTGCACTTTGGATTCCATCTGTTGGACATTCCCGTGTGGATTATCTCGCTATATTTAGACTTCACTGGACCTTTCTTTGAACATTTGCTCCCTTGGTCTTTTAGTGAGTTCATTCTATTTTTGTTTTATTGTTTCGGTCCATCAAAATGTCTTCGCATAATTCGAAGTAAATACATTCAAATGAACCGCGCTCAAATACTTACGAGATCCACAAGGCTAAATCGAACAGCATTTAAGACGCCTCTTACCACCTTAAGCATGCAGTAGATGCATTCCCTGTAGATCCTAAGGAAATAATTCTGGATGTCACGCGTTAGACCTTTGGCTTATATGTCACGTGAGATAGATGGCATTAAAATAAATTTTGAAAACGTTCGCTCATCAAAAATCCAATTTAATTGTGATAAATTGGGTGCAACTGTTTTGGAAAAAAAAATAGAGACAGATGCAAACTGTGCTAAATTAACCTCATTCCCTCCTATAAGTTGTATTATTTGGATTAAGGGTAAAACTTTTCAGCAGGCATCACATTTTTCTTATAAATCGTTAAAATATCAACAAAAGGTTGAATAATTGTGCTATGTTTTACAGCTAGATCCTAACTTGAATGGCTCTGGAAAGGTAGTGTGAAATTTATACGGAAATCGTTTGCTATCACTGTGGCAACCGTAATGCCAGATGTTTGTTCGGGTATCTAATTGCACGAAAAGACGCAGCAATCCCTATGATTTGGCGAAATACGCAATCTTCCAGTCAAAGGATGAACTCAAGTCGTGAAGGTAGAATGTAACTCTACATAAAAATATCTAATATTTTATACTCTTTTAAATTTATATACCCTCTCAGAAATCAATTTCATCTTTCCGCAAATATGCATTTTCCGTTCGCAATGTGCAATTGTGGGTCAGTTTACCTACTCATGTGTTACAATCTGGAACCATTGACGTTTTCAAGAAATCACTAGATGTCCACTTGGACAAGTATGTTTTTCACGTTTGACAGTAATCTCAAACAATATTTTGATATTTCTCACCATCCGACAGAATTTACATTTTTGTGGGACTTGTAAAGCATAGATTTTTACCCGCATGTCATCTTTGAATAAATATCATGACCCAAATATTAGTATTAAACAAGAAAACAATTTTTGTCATTTATACTTTTTTTTCTGAATTCTTATATACAATGTGAATGTGAATGAATTTTCGAAGTATACTACGATAACTAAAATATGATGGAATATACTTGTATTAGTTCCATTGAAAATATTTCATTCTCACCAATAATAATACAAAATTCAGACGTATCAAAGTTATATAATCTTGGTGGCTGGTTGAAATAGCGATATTCACCAGAGTGAATCGCTCTGCCTCTCAGGATTCCAAGTCTGGGCATTCTGCCGAAGTGTTAAAAGAATTTACAGTAGTCTTTCGCTTGTCTGAACAACCACCAATTCGATACAAATCTTTCCTTGCCTCAAGGTTCCAAACGCTTCGCAAATGCGCATCAGTTTAACCGGATCGATAATAGTTTGCTTGTTTTTACGGTGATGGTTTGATGAACTTGTGACCTGTAGGTTGTTAAACAGAACTTCGCCCTCTGGGGTTATTCGAAACAGTTTCTTTAGGCGTCTTGTTAGTCGGATGTATCTGAGTCTACAGTCCAAATAGTTGACGAAATGCTTTCCTGGGTGTGATGTTGCGGTGAGCGAATAGGAAGAACAGGATAAAGGAAAATTGCTGGGAGCGGCAGCTTTTTTAGTCGATAGTCATTTACGAATAAGGTTGACTTTAACACGGAGCATGAATTTGAATTCATTTTGGAAAAAATGTGGCTAGTTTGTGAACCGCGATCAATGTCGTTTTCATTCATAAAACGTCAGAAAATACATCTTTAGCTCTCGTGCGGAAAAAAGAACATTAATGTTGTTCTGATGCGCTGCTTCCTCAGCTTCTATAGACAGTGTCTTTACGTAGATGCTTATATCTGTTCTGACGCGTTAAATAAAAATCGTATTTGCTTCTGTATATTTTTAGATTTCACTTTTCTAGCTCTCGTTCTGCGTTGTTAACCATTGCCTTTTTTTCTTTACTTTCTTCTGTCTCGTGTAGCGTCCGGGCTGTGATCAAGTTATTGTGCGTGTATGTTATACAACCAAATAATTTTTGAAATACGGATGTCACCGCTTCTTTTGCTTTACGCTTCTTTTGTTTTATCGTCTCACATTCAAACAGCTTTTCTCCTTTCCTAATCATTCTAGATTCGCGTCATTTCAGCGCTGTCGTTGGCTGGAATCCTCTATCAATTGTTTCATCAACTTCAGTTTCATTTTAATGACAATGGGATGATAGTCTGAAACAAACTTTTTTTCCCGATCGACGCTTATATATTGCAAAGATTGTCAAGACTTCTTCACGCTGCACATGTTGCAGATCTGTTTCCTTGTCGGCAGATCTGGTAACACCAAAGCCGCCTTGTGTATCCTTCTGTTGTTGAAAAACGCTTTTCATAAAATGACTAAATTGCTTGCGGCGCATAGTTCTGCTATTCTTTATCAGTCGTCATTAATATCGCTCAGCACTTGCTGACCCATGATTTCTTCGTACCTCCGGTTGTCATTGCCAAACATGCCGTTAATTTTGCCAATTACAATGACGATGTCCTTTTTGTCTATGTTGTATGATGACTGACATTTTGTTGTAAACATCCTCCTTCTCCCTATCTTAACTTTCCTTCATCGAAGCGAAGATCTAGAGCAGTGGTTCTTAACCTTGGTTCGATCGAACCCTGAGGGTTCGGTGAATTCTTTTTCTGGAGTTCGACGGTTTGAAATTGGGTTTGGGTGGGCTAAGTCTAACATCCTTGGGTTGTGTGCAAATGACGCATGAGACAGTTTGTGCACTTATGTACATATGTTTTTGAATTAGAACAAAAAAACTCATTTTATTTTTCCAACTGCGAAGTGTTCGATGAATGCATGTATAGAACTTGTAGGTTTCGGTACCACCAAAAAAGGTTAAGAACCACTGATCTACAGTACGAAAATGTTAATCATTGTCTTATCGAAGCCGTTATGATCCGTGATACGTGCACAACCCACCCAATGAGCTTGTTGAACGGTCGACCTTCCAAATTTTGCAGCCCGGATTAACACAGTCATTATGGTGAGTTTTTCATCATTTCAGCTAAAGTAAAATATTGGTTCAGTAGAAATATTTAATTTGAATTACAAAGAAATCATTTTCCTAACAAAATATAATTTTCATGTATTAGTAATGCATGTCGTATTATTTATTCTATAAACAAATCCACGTAATTATTTAGCGTACCATTGTGTGCATACACGGTAGAAGTCAGATTAAATGTCAACCTCAATAAGAATTCAAATGTGATAATGGCATTACAATATATCACTCCAGGCTTGATTTAATGTAATAGTAATTATAATAAAGCAAATACTAATGAATATACATCGTTCACACAACTTATACAAATAAATTTATATTCGCTCCGCATTATAAACAAATTAGTTTTATGGCTTGTAACTCTGCATTTAATTCGTATGTTCACAATTGAAAATTATCTATATTCACAAATTGTTAGGTAAGATTTATATGGCCCATATTCTTACAGTGCACATTCTATAGCGATTCTACATACTTAAAATATAATAAAAAGTGCACAAAACAGGAATGTCCAACATCATTCTTTAGATTGTTGCATTAATTTCTGGATTCTTACAAACCAAAACCATAGTTGACAATTTCACAAAACATGTTTTGAATAAGCAATTTGAGTGTTTGAATTTTACGTAAATTTACCTTATTTACTTATAAAAATTAAGTGACAGTTCGCTTTGAAATATTGGTTCGACGAAGCTTCCATAAATACTAACATCAGTGTTTGCAAACTATTCGAAATTTTGAGTTAATTTTGGATATTGTTGGCGCCAACGACCCTAACACTCATGTGCCCAAATACTTTAACAAAATCCCTCGTTTACTGGTAATACCATATCCCACATTCCGTTACGAATTTCGAGCTGTTTGCAGCAATCTTCAAAAGGTTGAGGATTGTTCAACAAGTCGAGCAGTTTGATATGTTTGACTTAAACAACATTTTTGCACACATGTGACCAAATGGGGAGGGAATTAAAATGGAATTCAGCACATACTTAGCAACTGATCTTTGGATGTCAGAAATCTATGTCTGGAGATTAATAAGGATACGGAAGAGATCTCCATATATATACCATCTCCAGCCAATATATAAGTGCAGCCTTCGAAATTAAAAATTAAACAAGTAATTCTCATGAAAATAAGGTGCACATACAGTGTCTGTCTAAGGGATTTATATGCCTGGTGATTATGTATGCCATTATTAAACATCAAACGGTGGCCTATAATCTCTACGTGTCTACCTTTAGTATACTTTTTCAATGTATGTGGATCCAGATCCCACTGTCAATACCGAATGAGCGCGATCAGTACGAAACCCCTCATGGTGTGTGTGACAGCAATGCATTCGTTTAAGAAACATTGTGTGCATATCTTCAATTCACGCTCGTTGCCTCATTGATTATTCTGTTCACTTCCTAAAAAACGTTTAATTCATGTCTAAACTACTTTTCTTATATTTCAGGTAAAGCAAGTCAGTGATTATTCCTACAACGGATCACATTTTATTAAAAAAATAACCGAAATTATTGTTGTTACTTCGAAATCACCACAACTACATACTAGTTCACACAGGAAATGTCAAATTTAGCTGAAAATATTTTTATTCTGTTTTTAATTATTTCCGAAATATTTTCTCAAGAAAATTTGCGTGTCTCAAAGAAAAACCGCATGTGAAATCACAACAGATTTGAATCTCAAATCCATTCATTCGCTAATCGCCTACAGAGTTAGTTACACCCTAAAATCGTTCTTGCCAGCGAAAACTGAATTGCTGAGGAAATAACCCTGCTAATATTGAAGCACATAGCTGTTCAAGCAAACACTGGCAAAGAAACGTGTGTCTTTGCAACGTTGCAACAATGTTTGTTGATGTCTGCTGCAGGTTTACGAAGGGCGAGGTCATTCCCTCGCCAGCTTCTCCAAAGCATCTCATTTACAACAGGCTTCTGCTTTATTCCGTGCCACATGTCTTCGTTGCTAAACTTTTTGGGTTAGCAACAGTTCTGGTGATTTCATTCATCTGCTTATGGGTGTGGCATAGATGATCAGATCTTTATTGACGTCGCTCCTCGTTGTTCAATTGAATGTTGGTCAAAATCGTCTTTTATTTTGTTCAGCAGCATGTGGTTGAACAGCTTCCCTGGGATGCCCAGCAGCGTTGCCACTCGGTATTCGATGCGAGAAATGAAGTGGCATTTATCGCGAAGAATAATGAGGTAGCCGTCTTTTTAATCGGCTGTAATTTATTTTTCTTATCAGATTTTTCAGTGAAGTAGGAAGAGCAGCTCCATGCTTGTCTTCACGTCTGCCGTTAGTCATAATGCCGGAATGCTCTCAAGTACTCTAGTCCAGCTAATCGTTAATTGCTAAATAGTCCTGCGGATCTTTTTCTTCTCAGGTAAGCATCAACGGATTTGCGAACAGTGTTCAGCTCGCCACGGCTTGGAGGAGGTCATCCGATGAACCCATTTTTGTACTTCTTCTGCTATCGATGACTGAGCATCTCGTAACTTTCTGTCTTGGCAAACATTCCTGAAAGTTTCTTGATTGTGAAATACGTTACATTTATGTTGTTCAGATGCGCTGCTTCTTCAGCTTCTATAGACTGTGTCTTCACGTAGAACGTCATATCTGTCCTTACCCGTTGAATGAACATTTTATTTACTACTGTATATTTTGGCTTCCAAATTTCTAGCTCTCGTTTTACTGTTGTTACCATTGCTCTTTTCTTAACATTCTCTTGTCTGCTGTAGCGTCCATGCAGTGATCATTTTGTTGTGCGTGTATTTTATACAACCAAGTGATTCTTGGAATACAGAGGTCATCGCTTCTTTTGATTTATGCTTCTCTTATTTTTTATCGTCTTATTTTCGAACAGCTTTTCTTCCTCTCTCATCATTTCCAGCATAGCGGCGTTCTTGCTACCTTGTTGGCTGGACTGTTCGATCAATTGTTTATTCAAATTCAGTTTCATTATGGCGACAATGAGATGATAGTCTGGAGCAACCTTGGCTTCCCGATTAAAGCATTCCAAAAGCGTCAAAATGTCGTCCCGATACACATGTTGGCGATCTGTTTCCTAGTCGACAGATGTGCTAGCACTCTAGTCGCCTTGTGTATCCTTCTATGGTGAAAACCAAAATTTCATCGCATAAATAAATTGCTTGCACTGCAATGTTTAGCCGTTATCATTATTCTCACCCAGGACATGCTGCCCCATGATCTCTTCTTACCTCCGATTGGCATTACCCATATTGCCGTTGGTGTCACTCATTACAATGATGAAGTCCTTCTTCGGTCTCTAATGCACGATGACTGACATTTTGTTGTAAACATTTTCCTTCTCCCCATTTTAAATTACATTATTTGGTACGTATAACTCGAGTACATATCTGTTGATGACCGTCTTCTTTGTGTAGAAGGATGCTCTCATTATCCGTTATTCGTGCAAATCGCACTCAATGAACGCTCTGTGTACCAACATAAACGCATCCGAGCCACCTCTTTCTTATTATTGGCATCATCCCGATCGTTAACCGAGCATAACAGTAATTCACCGGAAATCAAACACATTTTAGCTCAACCAAAACATTTTGACTCAATGATACATCAATGAGGTTATACTTCCTCATCACGGCGGCCATTTGCATTGTCCATTTAGTCTCAAACATGGTCCGAATGTTCCAAGTTTCGAATTTAGTGGTGTTCCTTGTGCAGATGATCGACATTGGACTCTAGATTCCACCATCTAACTTTATACACCTTTCGGCTGTGAGTAAAACGTCTTACAAGACCTTGTTTACTTTTCTGTAGCTAGATGATTCTTACAGGGAGGGATAGCTTGCGGTACTGCCGACCCTTCAAATTTTGAAGCATGGTTATATACTGTCATTTGCGGAGTTTTTCATCATTTCATCTGTAGTAAAATATTAGCGCAGTACAGATTATAATCGCATGAAAATTAGAAATACACATAAATCATTTTCATTAACCATCCAAAATGTTATATTTTTTGATGCATTAGTGGAGCTTTTCAGATTATTCATTCTATAAACAAATCCACGCAGATATTTCGCGTACAATTATGTGCTTACACGTCGGAAGTCAAAATAAATGTCAGCCTCCCTATAGAATTCAAATGTGATAAAGGCATAACAATATCTCACTCCAGGCAAGATTTAATGGGATAGTAATTATAATGAAGCAAATGTTAACTGAATATACATCGTTCACACAACTTATACAAATAAATATATATTCGCTACGCATTATAAACAAATTAGTATTTTTTGTAAGTGGAACTCTGCTTTCAATTAGTGAGATCACATTTGAAAATTATCTATATTCACAAACCATTACATTTGATTTATATGACCCTATAACCTTGCCGTGCACATCGGATACCGATTCTACGTTTGCGATACATGTGCGTGTGCAGCATGGCTTAATCTGATCGTATTGACCTCCAGATTCTTACAAACCGAATACTTTGCTATCAAGGTCTAGAATACGCTCTTTGTGTGTTTGAATTTTGCATAAATTTACCTCATTCACGTATAAAAACTAGGTGTCAGTTATCCATGACATATTTGTCCGACGAATCTCCTAACATCAATGTTAGCAAATTATTCGACATTTTGAGCTCCTGTGGAAAGGATTAACGCCAGTGACCCCAAATTTCATGTGCCCAAACACATAAAAAACTGATTAACTGGTATTACTATATAACACATTCCGTTAAGTATTTCATGCCGTATGCACTCATCAGGTACAAATTGAACACATATGAAACCTTCAAATGTTGAGCATAGTTAAACAAGTCTAGCTGTTGCATAGGTTTGCAATCAACAACCTCTTTTATTCTGTTCTCAATTAATTTAGAATTAATTTCTCCACATACATTTGCAGGCTCTTGGTAATCACCTAAGTAAATAGTTAACCTGTAATCCGTTCTTGTCAGATGAAACTGATTTGCTAAGATTAATGTCTTCGTGCGACAAATAAACAAATCACGTTGAATTTACTCGAATTTGTTACATCGCCGTTACAACAAATTAATTCCATTCTCTTGTAATGTGTTTTTTTATGAATAAATCCATTATTCCAGCGAATTATTGTATGCTATATTACTAATATGTACGGAGCTAACTAAGTTATAATGAATAAATGGTACTTATGGAAAAATAGGCACCAAAGTTTAAGCACACTGCTGAACTATTTATCGTTTACACACCGTAGACAGTTACCATTATTTGGCCGTCATTGCGTGTCACTATTGGTTGCAGCAACATTGACAACAACGAACAAGCACCGCTCAAATTGAGTGAGGAAGATAGTGCTGATGAAATTAGCTAACAAAACGACTGATTGTAAACACAAACACTTATGGAGTTGCGGTAGATATTTATTTTTAAAATTTAATAAAATCAAATAGAATTAATTCAACAAAAGCAAGGGTATTTTTAATCAACCGTAATTGGTGGAGAACATTTCAATAAATGAATTTATTAAATAAGCCTTTATGAATAACAGCTTATTTGAAAATATCAATGTTAAAATTCAAATTATTTTACATCAATCCTAACCGTTTATGACCAGATCAATTTGCAATATCGGAGGTCGATTAATTAGATTGTAGCAATTTTCAAAAATATACTGGCAAATGGAGTGATTCCTACAGATTGCAAACGCAAAATATTTTCTCCTATTTTTGAAGGTGGTATTAACCATAGCCTACTAATGCAGAAGCTCAAAAGGCTTAGTATCACCGGAAAGTTGTTGAATACAAAACACATCGCACTACCCGTGAACGTGTTGACGGTGAATTAAGAAAACCAATCGCAGCAATTATCTGAGTTCCACCAGGTTCAGTCCTTGGTTCCATACACTTTCTGGTTCACGTCAATGATTTACCGGTATGTGTTTGATGTTACATTTTGTTATTTGCGGGCAACATAAAGAACTGGCGCTGAATCCGTAGTCCGAACGCTTGTTCGCTCTTACAAAAAGATTTTGATACGCTTCACAGGTGGTCGATGAAGAACAAACTGCCGATTTAATGTAATGAAAAATGTTTGTGACAGATCGGGGAATCATAATCATGAAAAAATAAAGTTTGTAATGAATCTGTGAAAGTAGTTTATGGGTAACGTTTCGCTTCTGACACAGAAGCTTCGTCAGACCAAGGGTGTCAGTACGAACAGGGATCAAGCTTAAATTGCATTCACCTGACCAATCATAAGCTGGTTAAGAACTGCACAGTCCATTGTGGGTTCTGCGCTCGTTAAGAAGGACAGGCGCCTCCAATATCAACTGACGCACCACCACCCCTACGTGCCGTATAATCCCTAATTGTTCTAGTCATGGCAGGTGTGAACGACATCTGCTGATAGATTAGCGCGATTGCGTAATCGGTGCGCACACTAGGGGTAACGCACGTTAATGTTTATCCGCTGCAGGACCAAACGCCAGATTGTGGAGATATCAGCCCCATCCACCATATTGACAGCATTCTTACCAGCCTTTGTTATCTTAACCGCCTCAGCGTGAAGTCGTTCCATGTATCGTTTTATTCCCGCCTTATCACTTCTACGTTATCAAGATCTACGCTGTGACCGGTGTCCAGCACATGTTCAGCTAGTGCTGAATCTCTTATCAGTGTTTGATATTCATTTGAATTGCGTGGATGCTTACCGATTCGATTTTTATGTTCACTTATCCGAGTACTGAGTTCTCTGGATGTTTGTCCGATATATACTCCCGAGCAACCCATACAGTTGATTTTATATACGCAATTCGTCGCGCAGCCTGAAGGCGTTTTATCTTTGAGATGCGTTAATAAGGAACGGAGCGCTCTACCCCTTTTATACGTTACTCGTATACCTGCGTTATTCGAAATTCGAATTATCCTCTTTAACGCTTCCTTATTTTAACGTATAGAAACTGTTGCACGCCATAATTTTTCCGTTTTGGGTGCTGGGTATTTAACCCGTTTCAGTTGGCGTTTAATTAGGCTCTTAGGGTAACCATGATCAGCAAGTCGACGACTAACTTCGTGATTGGCTCGCTTTTTATCAGTGGCATCGCTGCACGAGCGTTCAACTTTGTAGAGCAGCGATTTCGCAACTGAATTATATACTTTTTGGGGTTCGCTGATGAGTACCTCAAGACCACATCTGTGTCGATTGGCTTACGATAGACCGTAGTGCTTATTTTACCATTATGCTTTCGCGCGAGACAGTCCAAGAATGAAAGTGTCCGTTCTGTCGACTCAATCTCCTTTGTAACTTGGATTTAGGGATCCAGGTTGTTAAGGTAACTATGGAATGCTTCCAACCTGTCACGCTCCATGATGACGAATGTATCATCGACATAACGCCACCATATATTTGGTCGAAGAGCTTTATTTTTTAGAGATAACTCTTCAAAATGCTCCATGTATATATCCGCTAACACTGGGGAAATAGGTGTACCAATCGCTAAACCTCCCTTTTGCTTATATAACTGTCCATTAAACAAGAAGTGGTTCATATTCAGACAAATCGCTATACCGTTAACAATTTGCTGTACACTCAAGTTTGTAAGATTTGCTAATGTTGCGTCTGAATGAAGTGCATTTTTTTGCTAATTCTAGAGCGCTAGTGGTTTCCACGTTTGTAAACAGGGCGCTTACATCGAAGCTAACCATCATTTCATCCTCGTCGAGTGTCATTGTACTCAAACGACGAACGAAATCAAAAGAGTTCTTAATGAAAGAATCCCTGTTCCCGACTAGCGGTTTCAACAAATGAGCGAGATGCTTCACTAATTCGTGTGTTAGGGATCCAATGCCATCCACGATAGATCGCAGAGCGATTCCCACCTTATGTATATTTGGGAGCCCGTAGAACCTAGGGTTCTGAGCAGATTTCGGGTATAGCCTGAACCATAATCCTTTACCTTGTTCCTCCTTGATTGCACGCAAGTATCTCGAAATCACCCGTTTACGGTTATTCATAATCGACCTGGTTCTCCTGCTGTCAATAACTTCATAAGGATCTTCCGCAAGATGTGATTCAACCTTATTTCTATAATCACTTTCGAGAGTATCACCGTGGCCTTGCCTTTGTCGGCTCTAGTGATCACTATTCCCTCTTCTTTCCGCAGGTTAGGAAGTGCTCGCTATTCATCTTGCGTGAGGTTACACCTTTATGGCTGTTGTTTCTTAATAATACTGGCTATACAGTTGCGTAATGCGTCTGCTTGTGTTTCCGGTAGCTGAGTTAAGGTAGATTCTACACATGGAATGATATCTTTAGGTTTTGAAACTTTTGTGCTTAGTGAGAAGTTTGAACCTTTTTCCAACAATCTTTGTTCGGTCTGCTAAAGCGGCCTATCTGGTAAGTCAATTACTTTAGAATATTGTTTAGCACTGTAATCAAAAGAACTAGTAGAATTACATTTATTCTTAGATGTTAAAAGAGTGGCGAACTTACGTTTCTGTTTCTCTCTAATTTGCACAGTCAGTGTGGCCAGACCACAGCGTGTTTTCCATAGATTTTGCAGAAATCCACATCAGATAACTCCGCTCGCAATTCGGACTTCAACCTGGAGGCTTTCGAACGCGGGTGTGTCAGGTTTTCGTTGGCCCTGTGAAACATTTGTTTTAGAGAAACTTTGGATGCGGGTTCGGCAGCCTTTCATGAATTGCGTGAATTATCTGGAGGTGTGACCACCAGATCCCTTGGTATGACTTTGTCCTGTTGACATCTCAAGTTAAAGACGCGATGATTCGTCCGTCTGGCTTCTACTTCAGCTGTTCGTACCAACTCGTTGGCCAATTTGCGAACTCGTGGTTCGTAGGAGTCAGCAATGTAATGGAAAATGTTTGTGACAGATCGGGAAATCATAATCCTGAAAAAATAGAGTTTGTAATGAATCTGTGAGAGTAGTTCATGAATGACGTTTCGCATCTGACACAGAAGCTTCGTCAGACAAAAGGTGTCAGTACGAACAGGGATCAAGCTTAAATTGCATTAACCTGACCCATCATAAGCTGGTTAAGAACTGCACAGTCCATTGTGTGTTCTGTGCTCGTTGAGAAGGACAGGCGCGTTGAATAAAAACTGACGCACCACCAACCCTAAGTGCCGTATAATCCCTTAATTGTTCTAGTCTTGGCAGGTGTGAATGACATCCGCTGATAGATAAGCGCGATTGCGTAATCGGTGCGCACACTAGGGGTTACGCACGTTAATGTTTATCCGCTGCAGGACCGGAGGCCAGATTGTGGAGATATCAGCCCCATCCACCTTATTTACTGCCGATTTACTTCAACAAATGCAGGCTAACGAATGTGGGGAATCTAGTAGAATCCACATACCATATAGGTTTACAAGTCCATAAAATTGCTGTAAAGAAATAGAGTTGTGTGTCTGGATAGGCTCCAGTTTAAAGACCTTAGTTCAATCTAATATTTCCCTTAATAAAGCAACAAATGTCCTAAAACTACTCAAACGGGTATTTGGAAATGTTCGCCATGATATTCCTACGGATCATGAATAAGTCATGGAATGAGTTGTGTAGTAATCGTTTCCGTGTCTCTAGAAAGATGAAAA
>JACCGJ010022159.1:0-41332 GCA_013407085.1 Atriophallophorus winterbourni
CAGCGGTGTCGATGAGACTTATTCCGCGGTAATTGGAGCACACAGATTTATCTCCACGTTTCGGCAGTGGTAGAATGATAGACTAAGATGATGATTATGACCGTCAAGGTCTCCAGGCCTAGGTAGATATGACAAAAAATAAGAATGACAGTCAGTCTCCAACGTATTTCGGCGTGCAGCTTACCACCCTTTGCAAATCAATTAGGCACGGTGTTGTCTGCACAGCACACAAGCACTGCACAATTGCCCACCCGTGATCTTTAGCCACATTCGAACAACTTTTGTTACACCGACGTGGACCGTAGACCGAATAGACAGCCTAGTTCGACGCCTGCAGGGATCTTTACACGTAGGTGAAATTGTGCAGCACTTTTGTGCCGTGCCTTTAACCCTACTAAATTGAGTTTTCACTGGTAGTGAGCTGCATGCGAAAACTCGCTGGAGTCCCACTGTCATTTCTATTTTATTTTCGTTTCTTATATCGGTCTAAGCCTGAGCAACCTGACAGTATCTTAGCCTACGTGCAGTCTATGACTGCGCGGCACTTTGCCTGGATCAGGCTTGTGCTTCCCGTCACCCATGTTAAGCCCTTCACAGATCGCTATAAATCGAGATCAAGCCCTCAAAGTTGGTATTGTCTCCTTTGTGACCATCAATGCAACTATTACGAATGGTCGTTATTAGTTCTCTTCGCTAATTATGCATCTAAAATAAGTTGCAGACACTAGCTGTTAAAGATCTCAAGCTTCAAAACCTCCGATACCTACCTGGTGATTAAGCTTGCTAGCCTTAAGTTTTAGTTTCTTCTTTTTTAGTTATTTTCACTATTCGTCCTGGTTACCTTACGGATCACGGTTGCTTCATTCGCAAACCATTTCATCTCAAAGTCAAAATCCAACGGCCTTAAAACCCTCAGTGTCTCATTTCAGTCTTCCGTGATTTTTCACTATTCGTTGATAATTACCGACTATCGAATTCTCAATTTTCCTTCAGATCTTTATATCCCCTCTGGGGATTCTTAGTTGTATTATTCGATCCCTATTCCTTTGCACCGCGTGACACGATGAAGAGCAACGCTCCAGTTTTAAGAATTGTGATGGCAGGTGCTGGTTCTGTCGGTAAAAGTGCCCTCACCCTCCGATTTATGTATGACGAAGTAAGCAATTGTTCCTCGTGTTCAATGCGATTCAATTAGATCATTGAGGATTACGAGCCTACCAAAGCGGATTCTTACCGTAAAGCAGTGGTTCTTGACGGTGAATCTGTTCAATTTGACATTCTCGACACAGCTGGTGAGTGTTTTTCATGTTGAACCAATCAATGTTCTGCACACACGCAACTACCTTCGTGCGGCTGGCTCCACTGGTGTATTAGCCGGCATACAAAAAAATCCCCCCTCTTTTTTTCTTTTTTTCTTTCATCATGTACCTTCTTCATGGTATACTTGTTGGCACATCGTCTGTAAAGACTTGTGTGATAATAATAATAATTAGCCGGCTTCAATTATGCCTTTAATCACACAAGTGCACGAGCAAAGATGTACATTTTTTTAGGACATCTGTTCTGTATATGTACTGTCATGCTACCTTGGATACCACCGGTAGCGATGCGCATACGAGAACACACTAAAATCTCATACACAGATGTGTGATTTTGTAGTACTCCTATATTGCCACACTAACCCCACTTAATTGATTTGCCAACAGTAATGAGCTGCACGCAGAATCACGCTGAGCATCCACTTCTATTTGAGTAAATCTACTGTCGTGATCGTGGTGGTATAAACGTAACGCCCACTCGATGCTGTTTATTCCATTTGCACTTTTACATGTTGCATTATCTATCTATCTATCTATCTATCTATCTATCTATCTATCTATCTATCTATCTATCTATCTATCTATCTATCAATGCTCGCATGTGCAATCGTGCAGTATTTATGTGCTGTGCGGCTAACATCGTGCTAAATTGATTGGCCACCGGTAGTGAGCTGCATGCTGAAACACGCTGGAGTCTCACTATCATTTCTATTTTCTTTCTATTTCTTTTGTCATGTCTGTCTAGGCCTGGGCAACCTGATAGTATCTCAGCCCACGTGCAGTCTCTGACTTTGCGGCATTTTGCCTGGATCAGGCTTGTGCTTTCGCATCATACACATCTATCTATCTATCTATTTATCTATCTATCTATCTATCTATCTATCCATCTATCTATCTATCTATCTATCAATGCTCGCATGTGCAATCGTGCAGTATTTATGTGCTGTGCGGCTAACATCGTGCTAAATTGATTGGCCACCGGTAGTGAGCTGCATGCTGAAACACGCTGGAGTCTCACTACCATTTCTATTTTCTTTCTATTTCTTTTGTCATGTCTGTCTAGGCCTGGGCAACCTGATAGTATCTCAGCCCACGTGCAGTCTCTGACTTTGCGGCATTTTGCCTGGATCAGGCTTGTGCTTTCGCATCATACACATCTATCTATCTATCTATCTATCTATCTATCTATCTATCTATCTATCTATCTATCTATCTATCTATCTATCTATCTATCTATCTATCTATCTTTGACTGTGCGTGTGTCCACATGCCGCCCAGTACCTTTCACAACTGAATTTACCACGGTGTTATCTGAGCATTGACGAAGGAAAGCCTTTCTTTCACACTTCCACATTTATAGAAAATGAATCTTCTTTTGGTATCTTTTTGGTTTGCCAAGAGGTAGTTTGAACGAAAAATAACCATTTGATTTACTCCAATAAACAAAGAAACTCACTTCTTTGCCAAAGATTCACCCATTAATATTGGCTTTCTAGTTCGCAGTCCTAAAGATCATTTTAGTTGCACAGCGAACTCATATTCGATTTTGAATATAAAATCCGTCAAAAAATTCGAAAATTTGCTTCCTTCCCTCCCGATTTCTTCCTCATGTTAATCGCGATTTTCCTCATCACCAATTTATCTCCTTTGCCATTCAGGTCAAGAGGATTACACGGCTGTATTTGAGGGCTACTTTCGAACATGTGGTGGCGTTCTGCTAGTTTTCGATGCCACTGTCCCTGAGACTCTGGAAAAACTGCACGATTATTGGTACGTGTTGTTTATCTAACGCCAGCTGCTTTCACATTATATCATTCATGTGTTTGTTGACTCGTCGGTTTCAAGCGTTCTTCTTCTGTACACTTCTCAATAGGTCCCACGTAAGAGGTGTTTTGGGTGTGTGTGTGCTTACGGTGGGTTTTCGAAGTGTGTGTGGCCAATTTCATCGTCAGATTCGACTGACTGTTCATTTGTTCAAAGATGTACACTTGATAGGAGGTGTTCACCCGGGCAAGATGCACAAATCCGTTTATAAGCGATATATGAAAACTCTTAACACAAAGCCTTCCCTGACAATCGATTCTGCTCGGTTCCTAATCCTACTGTCCCTACCTGATGAGTGCAAACAGCACGAAAACGGTCGTGGGGTGTGTGTGTGTGTGATGGAGATTCATGCAAATGAGCTTTTTCGTTCATGGTCATGAGTTCAAACCCAGTCTACATGAGTGTGTGATCATGTGATTGAATTGGATGGTGGTACCAACCTTACTTTGCTTTGCTATACGGCAGTGAAGCCTGGACCACCCACGCAAGACACGAACGGAAGCTGAATGCTTTCCATCTACGAAGCATCCGTCGTATCTTGAACATATCGTGGGTGGACAGAGTGACTAACGCTGAAGTGCTTTCAAAAGCTGGTCTACAGAGCATGTTTACCCTATTACGTCAGCGCCGCCTGCGGTGGCTTGGTCATGTCTATAGAATGAAAAATGGTCGAATTCCGAAAGATCTACTCTACGGTAAGTTGCAATTAGGAAGTCGACCATTGTGCAGACCGCACTTGCGGTACAAAGATGTTTGCAAAATAGATATGAAAGCTCTTGACATTGATTCCGCAAGCTGAGAAGAACTTGCTCTTGACCGCTCACTTTGGAGGCATTGTGTAAAACGTCGTCTGCAAGCCGGGGAGGAGCAAATACAGCTCTTGGCTGCTGAACGCAGATCACGCCGCCGGCGTGCAACTGATGCAATACAACAGAATTCTGAATAACGTTGTAAGCGCTGCGGGAGAGATTGTTCCACCCGAATCGGACTGTTTAGTCATTCAAAAAGCTGCAAAACATAACATTTATGCGATGTGATGTACATCCATGGTCGACATCGGCCGACGGAGGCCAACAACAACCAACCTTACCCAACAGTTGCATACAAGCGCAACTTGTTTCAAGTGCATGCGAATCCTGATCCTACTGTCCCTACCTGATGAGTGCAAACAGCACGAAACAGGTCGTTGGTGGGTGTGATGGAAATTCACGCAAATGCGGATCTTTGTTCAAGCCCCTAGACCTACTCCCATTCACATGTGTGCACATGTGAATGGAACGCGTTTTCGGGGCTAACCTTACCCCTTAGTGGCACACAAGTTCTCCGTTTCTTCACAATTTCAAGGCATGCAGATCCTTCCCTGCTGAGTGCCAGTTGTTGCACGAAACCGATCGTGGAACTGAATATTTTGTTGAAACCCATGCATTGTAAAGCATCTACGTGTGCTTTGTGCTTTTCCAACCAACCTTAACACAATGTGTGTTTGATCAGTGTTAACTCTGCTAACAACAGCCTTGATGTCTAAGTATATATCGATTTATATATTGACTCAACTACTTGCTGCTCACTGTTTACCTTGTTTTCACACAGGGACCTCATGTGCCGCGTCAAAGACACCCAAAATCCAGCTGCCGTTGTGCTGGCTAATAAAATCGACAAAAAGGAACAAATCGACCAGGAAGGGATGCGGGCAGGTCGTGAGTTCGCGCAGCAGCATGAGCTCCCGTTTTTCGAAACCTCCGCCATTACCAACGTGAACGTGAATGCCGTAAGTACCGACGACATCTTCCGCATGTGCTTGTTTGTTTGTTTGTTTGTTTGTTTGTTGTGCGACAGTTATGCTCGGGGTTGATATCGCGTCGATTAATCGCATCGGCCGTTATATGGTTACTATAACGTATGCGTTTGGTATGTGCGGTTTATTCTTCTGAAAGGAAGTTGACCTTTTTGCAGGCCGTTCGCAAAAGAAGTATGATACCTCTTGACATTGGTATGGTATGGTATGAAAGCACAAGTCTGATCCAGACAAAGTGCCACACAGTCAGAGACTGCACGTGGGCTAAGATACTGTCAAGTTGCCCAGGTCTTGACATTGACCCTACAAGCTGTTGTCTATCAGACCCCCAGCAACCACCAGACTTCCTAGGTAATTGAACTGCTCAACATGATCGAGAACCAGATCATTTATTGCAAAATTTGACAGTTCACCTGACCAGTGTTGAAGGAGCACTTTACACTTGCTTGGCGAAAAGATTATCCCATACTTAGATGCCTCGGTTGCCATCATATCCAAGGCTTGTTGGATAAATATGAGGTCTTCGCACACTAAGGCAATATCATCAGCATTATCCACGTCCATAACACGCCCACCTGGAAGGAGCTCAACGCCACCCGTGGAGAAACTACTAATAGCACTGCGGAAGACGTCCTCGATGGCAAAGTTGAACAAGAACGGGGAGATTGGACAGCCTTGTCTTACACGTAGTGTTGAATTGCATTGAAAAGCTATCGTACACCCCAACCCTCCCTATTGAGTGAGTGTATAAGTCCCTTAAGTTAGCGAGTACTTCAATGGGATTCCATTGCGAAGTAAGCAGTTCCATTGGGCGGACCTGTCAACCGAGTCATAGGCGTCTCTAATATTCGGGAACGACTATGGTTGGTCGCCGATACAGGTGTCGGTGTTCTAACAACTGACACAGAACAAAGATCTGGTCTACACATCTGGTCGGAAGCCAGCTTGCTCTTCGCGAGAAGTGCCCTCACGAATCGGTGTAAGTCTGCGAAGGAGGATCGCGAGCAATATCTTAGCTACCACTGGGATAAGCGAAATTCCTCGATAGTTGCAACTTTCGTTCCGTACTCGTTTTTATGGTATTACTAGCGATTCACCCCAGGAGGCAGGTACCCTCTCATCCACCCAAACATTTGAGAACAGCTCGCGCAATTATGCTACGACTGTCTCACCTGCTTTCTTGAAAATACCGGGTGGCGCTCGTCGGGGCCCGGCGCCTTGTGTCGCTTTAGTAATTGGATTTCTCTTCGTATTTCTTCGATACTTGGTAGGGCTAGCGACACAGCCCATTGCAAAGTAGATGGAGGGATATCGGTGGTGTCTGAAGGGCGGTGCTGATTAAACGGCTGTCTAAAATATTCTCCATTTTTTAAATCACCTATGAAGGTTCGTTAAGCACGAACCATCAACCTCGAGAATGGTTTCACTCAGCCCTTGTGGCTTATGGCCACACATACTAGTCAATTGGTAAAGCCTTCACCATAGCTGACACTCTTTCCATCTCCGAGGCACGTTCTTTCCACCAAATCTCCCGGTCCTGCCTCAGACTATCTTTGATTAGAAGTCTAAGACACTTCCGATCGTCTTCATGCTCTAAACCACTCGGTAAGGTGCGGCGCTGTTCGAGTAGCGTGAGGGATTCAGCAGAGATCCAGCGGTGTGACGGTTGACGAGAGACTGCAGCATTCTGTAGCAGAGTCATAGAATGCTTGCTTAAAGTAGTGCCAATGACGATCCAGCTCGACCGGCTGATTTTTGGAAAGGGAAACCGACGGGGTATCCCTAAATCTGGCTTTTGTCTCAGGCAGCGATAAAGCGTTTGTGTCTAGTTTGGGACGCTTTTGTTTGGGTTTGCCTCCGAATTGAAGGTTGATTGTTGCGCAAACTAAAGCGTGGTCAGAATTTACACTGGTGCTCCAGTGTGATCTGCAGTTTTTGACACTACCTTGACACCTGTAGCTTATCGCGATGTGGTCAAGCTGCGCCCAAGTACATACTTACTTCCTTACTTTTGGGCGGCTGGCTCCACGGGTGGATTAGTGGGCTTCATTAATGTCTCGGATCGCACCAGCTTATGCACGTCGATCGGATTGAGACATCATCATGAAGTTTCTTGGGGATAGTGTACAAGTGATGTCCCCAGCACCACTTGGTGTTTGTTCGAGTACACCTCTCTAGCCTTTGCACAGCCAAGTGCAACCTACAAGGCAGCAGGGAGTTGGCAGATAAACGCGCTGTGCGCCAGTTATCTACCTATGGGGCATCTCTCCGGATTTTTCCTCGGGGTTTTCTCCCGAAGCCTTTCCCGCAATCGGGTGACCCACAAGGCAGTGGGGGTTTGGAGTCAGGGTTTTCCTTCCCCTAGATGGATTGCCAGTAGCTGACGAGCTCCATCTGCCCGGAGCAAACTGGTTTTAAGGCGCCAGTCACCCGCCTTCGCCCCTTCTCCTGTCAATAAGAGCAGTTCCGCCGGGCTTGTGAAAGCCACTCGTGCAGGCCAGGAGTTGGACTTGGTTGTCAGAGGCTATCTGAGACGCACGCCACGTGGGAGCTTTTTATAGATAGTAGGTGGCTCATTCTTACTACCACCCCCGGCTGTGACAACCTTTGGAACGCTGCGCCCAAGTACGTTGTGACGGGGATCGCCAGGTAGCTAGATGAAACTTGGAATGTCGTAAATTTGTGGAGACGAGAAAGAGGCGGTGATCGTCACAGAAGGACAACAATCTCTCTCCATTGTCTGTACGGTCATCTGACATTCCATACTTCCCTCCAAGGAAGCGCTCGGATTGCGTTATACATCCAACTCGGGCATTGAGATCGCCGGCAAACACTACTATATCGCTTCTCCGTGCTTTCATTAAGCGAGAACGAAGTTCTTCGTAGAATTCGTCCTTCACCTCCTCTGCCCCACAGTTCGTGGGTTCGTACGCCGAGATCACGTATAAGTTACGTCTCTCGTCGCCATGCTTGTTTACTCTGCCGTAACCCTGAAATCGCTGTCTGCTATTAACAGTATCCAGTCTAAAAGTGATGTTTCCGCTTTTTGGTTAAGAATAATTCCAACACCAACTAAGCCGGCCGAGGAAGCAACGGTATCACTGGACACTCGTAAGCAAAGCCTACTCCCAAGAGGCAAGGAGAACTCAGTTGAAATAAGGAATCAATGTCACGAAGACGGGTTTCTGATAGACAACATACCTAGGGTCTCTAGAGATCGGGCTTGTCCAGACTGTTGTTCTTGATGTTACAGGGTACAGACATTGAACGATGCAAGCCTTATAGGGGCACGCAGTCGGAAGAGAGCGTTGAAAATCGACACATGTATTTGAACAGTTGGTGGCGACGGCATGCATCCAGCATTGATCGTCCAAACTGCATCAGTGAGTGGATGACGTGCGCCTGCGAAACGGGTTCAGAAGAGTGGCTTTCGAAGATAGCGTTCGTAGTGATGTATACGGCATTGTCATCATCGTTGAACGTAGGCGAGATACTACCCGGTTACCTACACCGATTTCGGTTTGTGTGGTCCCACCCCGAGCCTTTAGCACATTGGATTTACCCACAAGACAGTGCAGCGAGGGAGGTTCGCACCTGTCGGTGGCCGGTGACCGACGAAGCAGTTCATACGCCCTTTTCTGGAAACTTCCAGTTCAGAGCTGAATGACCTCGCTGTATGGTTGGTGACTGCAGTTGCATACAATGTCTTTAGATAGGACAGGGGTCCGTGACTTTTGATGTGGCAAGTCACATCCGCCGCGTCCTGATGTCATTATTAAATTTTATCGGGAAGACGCGTGCCAGGCGAAAACTCACTACGGAGAACCGAGCCCACCCAACTGGCACCAACCTGGATGTATTGTATCTTGTATGGTATCAATTGGCTGGGCGAGGAAAGCTTGTTATAGTGCATGCAACCTATGATCTCGATGTCGCTCTACTCGTTCACGAAACTTGATTGAATGCATGGTCAATTCGTGGCTTAGGCAGCTCATCCCAGTTCGATTGTGCTTACTCTTCCCTACCCTGCACGGATGTGCAATCGTGCAGCATTCATATGCTGTGCGGCTAACATCGTGCTAAATTGATTGGCCAACGGTATTGAGCTGCATGCTGAAACACACTGCAGTCTCACTACCATTTCTATCCACCCCTCATATCTGTCTAGGCCTGGGCAACCTGACAGTATCTTAGCCCACGTGCAGTCTCTGACTGTGCTGCACTTTGCCTGAATCAGGCTTGTGCTTTAATACTTTAATACATACTCTTCCCTACGGATGTGCAATCGTGTAGTACGTCTGGGCTCTGTGGCTAACATCATTGGCCAGCGGTAACCATCTGCATGCTGAAACAAGCGGGAGTCTCACTACCGTTTCTATTTTCATTCTCGTATCTGTCTAGTCAGGCTTGTGCTTGCGTACATACAGACATACTTTTCCCTAGATTCCGTATTTGTTTAATTCCCACCCTTCCTCATCTTTTAGGATTCTATTTTGTCATGGTTGTATGTCAGTTAAACATTCGGTACTTGTTAGCGGTATAACGCTGTCTCTGATAAAGATTGTGGTGATGGTCTCGGTACTGTAGATCCTGCTTTCGAACGATGCATCTTCAAAACTTCTGAACCCGCTACAATTCTACTAGGATTCGGTTTTGGGTTTAGGGTGAATAATTTCCTTAATTTGTCTTCCAGTGCGAGCACCTGTTGTATCAACAATCTTTCTGACCATCACCACTAACCGCGGAGAACTATCAACTTTCTTTTTTCCGCAACTTTTTCCACATCGGTTCATCCGATCGTCTGTCGAGAAAAGCTTGTTATGATGCATGACAGTGAAAGCCGCAAGGAAGCTGCCATCCTGATGTCGCTCTACTCGTTCACGAAACGTGTTTGAATTCATGTTTCATTCGAGGTGTAGGCACCTCTACCCAGTTTGTTTATGCTTACTCTTCTATAGAATCTGTAGCTATTTAAGTCCCACCCTTCCCCATCTTTTAGGATTTTACTTTTTCATGGTTGTGTGGCAGTTAAGTATTCGGTACGTGCTACCGGTGTAATGCTGTCTGTAATGATGATGATGATGATGATCGTCTGTCCCATTCTGTCATGTTTCTTTATGCTCCCGAAAAACGGTTGTCATAGCCGGGGGTGGCAGTGGGGATAAGCTCCCACTGTTTATAAAATGCTCCCATATGGCATGTGTCTCAACTAGCCTCTGACAACCAAGTCCACCTTCTGGCCTGTACGAGTGGCTCTCCGAGCCCGGCGGAACTGCTTCTACTAACAGGAGAAGGGGCGAAGGCGAGTGACTGGCGCCTGAAAACCAGTTTGCTTTGGGCAGATGGAGCTCGGTAGCCTGGGAGGGCATTTTATCTAAGGGAAGGAAAACCCTGATTTTAAACCTCCGCTGCCTTGTGGGATACCCGATCGCGAGAAAGGCTTCGCGAGAAAAACCTGAGGATAAACCTGGAACAGAGTCTGATAGACCACCTCTTTCTGGCAACTCCCTGCTGCCTCGCAGGTCGCACTTGGTAGTGCAAAGGCTAGAGAAGCTGACTCGCACAAACGCCGAGTGGTGCTGGGGACGCCGCTTTGTACCCAAATTTCCAAGAAGCTTCATTGAAGCAGTCTCATCCTCCAGGAGGAGATAGTCGCACAAAAGTAAAAGTAAAAAGAGACTCCAGCGTGTTTCCACGTGCAACTCAGTATTATTAGTAAATCCATTTAGCACGGTGTTAGTTGCACAGTCCAGTAGAATAACATGATTACACATTCGCCCACACAAAAATAATTAAGTGCCTACTGGAAGTTGAATACAAACGCAAGGGGCGTGAGCACCAATAAAGTTAGAATCCTAAACAGTCATTGAACTGTGGCGCTCATATACCTCGCACTCAAGTGTTCCACTACTTCAAAGCTCATCATTAACAAAATTACGGATTCACTTCAAAATAGTGAAACGCGTTCTTCAGCCCAAATGAGTTTACAAAGTTTGATGTTTCACAGCAGTCGCACAAAAGTAAAGTAAAAGTAAAACACGAAATACTTGAAAAGCGTTTTCGTTACTGAGTCTTTGTAGTCGAAAGACTCCTTCTTATAATTGCAACGGTAGATTGCGCGCACCCAAGTTATTTGGTAAATGTTATCTTTACATATTTAGTTGTCTGATAGCAGAGAGTTTCACACGCAATGAATTGTGTGGGCGTTTTGATGTTTGACCCAGAAGATAGAGATATCTCAAAGTAAAGTGTTGCTCACATCCCCATCCCTTACACACCACTACAGGTTTCAGGCTGTTTGCCATCGTCAGGTGGAGACAGTAAGATCAGGTTCAGTGAGCCTTGAAACAGTGGAAAAGGTAAACAAAGTTATATTTGTATGCCACTGTTATATAGGGTTCTTACAAAGAACCACGATGTTCAAACACTGAATCACAAAGTGATTCTTGGTCAAGCACTCGAGGCGCTTATGTATAACCAAAGTAAAGTGTTGCTCACATCCCCATCCCTTACACACCACTACCGGTTTCAGGCTGTTTGCCATCGTCAGGTGGAGACAGTAAGATCAGGTTCAGTGAGCCTTGAAACAGTGGAAAAGCGGTAAACAAAGTTAAACTTGTATGCCACGGTTATATAGGGTTCTTACAAAGAACCACGATGTTCAAACACTGAATCACAAAGTGATTCTTGGTCAAGCACTCGAGGCGCTTATGGATAACCAAAGTAAAGTGTTGCTCACATCCCCATCCCTTACACACCACTACCGGTTTCAGGCTGTTTGCCATCTTCAGGTGGAGACAGTAAGATCAGGTTCAGTGAGCCTTGAAACAGTGGAAAAGCGGTAAACAAAGTTAAACTTGTATGCCACTGTTATATAGGGTTCTTACAAAGAACCACGATGTTCAAACACTGAATCACAAAGTGATTCTTGGTCAAGCAATCGAGGCGCTTATGGATAACCAAAGTAAAGTGTTGCTCACATCCCCATCCCTTACACACCACTACCGGTTCCAGGCTGTTTGCCATTGTCCGGTTGAGACAGTAAGATCAGGTTCAGTGAGACTTTAACCAGTGGAAAAGCGGTAAGCAAAGTTAAGCTTGTATGCCACTGTTATATAGGGTTCTTACAAAGAACCACGATGTTCATACACTGAATCACAAAGTGATTCTTGGTCAAGCAGTCGAGGCGCTTATGGATAACCAAAGTAAAGTGTTGCTCACATCCCCATCCCTTACACACCACTACCGGTTCCAGGCTGTTTGCCATTGTCCGGTTGAGACAGTAAGATCAGGTTCAGTGAGACTTTAACCAGTGGAAAAGCGGTAAGCAAAGTTAAGCTTGTATGCCACTGTTATATAGGGTTCTTACAAAGAACCAGGATGTTCAAACACTGAATCACAAAGTGATTCTTGGTCAAGCACTCGAGGCGCTTATGGATAACCAAAGTAAAGTGTTGCTCACAGCCCCATCCCTTACACACCACTACCGGTTTCAGGCTGTTTGCCATCGTCAGGTGGAGACAGTAAGATCAGGTTCAGTGAGCCTTGAAACAGTGGAAAAGCGGTAAACACAGTTAAACTTGTATGCCACTGTTATATAGGGTTCTTACAAAGAACCACGATGTTCAAACACTGAATCACAAAGTGATTCTTGGTCAAGCACTCGAGGCGCTTATGGATAACCAAAGTAAAGTGTTGCTCACATCCCCATCTCTTACACACCAATACCGGTTTCAGGCTGTTTGCCATTGTCCGGTTGAGACAGTAAGATCAGGTTCAGTGTGACTTTAACCAGTGGAAAAGCGGTAAGCAAAGTTAAGCTTGTATGCCACTGTTATATAGGGTTCTTACAAAGAACCACGATGTTCAAACACTGAATCACAAAGTGATTCTTGGTCAAGCACTCGAGGCGCTTATGGATAACCAAAGTAAAGTGTTGCTCACATCCCCATCACTTACACACCACTACCGGTTTCAGGCTGTTTGCCATCGTCCGGTGGAGACAGTAAGATCAGGTTCAGTGAGACTTGGAACAGTGGAAAAGCGCTAAACAAAGTTAAGCTTGTATGCCACTGTTATATAGGGTTCTTACAAAGAACCACGATGTTCAAACACTGAATCACAAAGTGATTCTTGGTCAAGCACTCGAGGCGCTTATGGATAACCAAAGTAAAGTGTTGCTCACATCCCCATCACTTACACACCACTACCGGTTTCAGGCTGTTTGCCATCGTCCGGTGGAGACAGTAAGATCAGGTTCAGTGAGACTTGAAACAGTGGAAAAGCGGTAAACAAAGTTAAGCTTGTATGCCACTGTTATATAGGGTTCTTACAAAGAACCACGATGTTCAAACACTGAATCACAAAGTGATTCTTGGTCAAGCACTCGAGGCGCTTATGGATAACCAAAGTAAAGTGTTGCTCACATCCCCATCACTTACACGCCACTAGCGGTTTCGGGCTGTTTGCCATTGTCCGGTGGAGAAAGTAAGATCAGGTTCAGTGAGACTTTAACCAGTGGAAAAGCGGTAAGCAAAGTTAAGCTTGTATGCCACTGTTATATAGGGTTCTTACAAAGAACCACGATGTTCAAACACTGAATCACAAAGTGATTCTTGGTCAAGCACTCGATGCGCTTATGGATAACCAAAGTAAAGTGTTGCTCACATCCCCATCCCTTACACACCACTACCGGTTTCCAGGCTGTTTGCCATCGTCCGGTGGAGACAGTAAGATCAGGTTCAGTGAGACTTTAACCAGTGGAAAAGCGGTAAGCAAAGTTAAGCTTGTATGCCACTGTTATATAGGGTTCTTACAAAGAACCACGATGTTCAAACACTGAATCACAAAGTGATTCTTGGTCAAGCACTCGAGGCGCTTATGGATAACCAAAGTAAAGTGTTGCTCACATCCCCATCCCTTACACACCACTACCGGTTTCCAGGCTGTTTGCCATTGTCCGGTTGAGACAGTAAGATCAGGTTCAGTGAGACTTGAACCAGTGGAAAAGCGGTAAGCAAAGTTAAGCTTGTATGCCACTGTTATATAGGGTTCTTACAAAGAACCACGATGTTCAAACACTGAATCACAAAGTGATTCTTGGTCAAGCACTCGAGGCGCTTATGGATAACCAAAGTAAAGTGTTGCTCACATCCCCATCCCTTACACACCACTACCGGTTTCAGGCTGTTTGCCATCGTCCTGTGGAGACAGTAAGATCAGGTTCAGTGAGACTTTAACCAGTGGAAAAGCGGTAAGCAAAGTTAAGCTTGTATGCCACTGTTATATAGGGTTCTTACAAAGAACCACGATGTTCAAACACTGAATCACAAAGTGATTCTTGGTCAAGCACTCGAGGTACATGTGGTACATGTAAGTTTGCAGAAGAAGTATAAGAGCGCTTGAGAGGGACCCAACTAGCTTGGAAGAACTTGCTCTAGGCCGCTTAATTCGGAGGCACTATGTATAACTTCATCGATTAGATGGTGAAAAGCAGATGCTGCTCTGGAATGTTAAAAGCTCTTGATATGAATCTGTGTTGTCATTTAAAACCTCGCGAAGGATGATGTGATGTACAATGGCGGTCGATATCAGTCGAAGTAAATCAACGACAGTTGCTACAAACTAATAAAATTTTACAAATGAATACAAAGTGTTAACTGCCACAAATCTACTATTTTTATAATTAAGAAATTCGGTGTTCAGTGATGTATTTACTGCACGCTATTAAACATAAAAATATATTCCCAACTGGCGGGGTAAACGCCAAGAGCTTTCGCTATCTACTGTAAACGTATATATACCGCAAGTGCGGTCTGCGCAATGGATGCTATGCAGGTAAAAAATATATGGTTTACAACGCCCACAAAAATGTAAAAACAGAACAAAAATAATTGTCAAACATTAATGTCAAACTTGTCCATATGGACAGCTAGTGCCCAATAAATGAGGTTGATAATTTCATCGAACCGGTTGGATTTATATCCATGAAGAAAACGCCAATTTACTTTGCCCTATTCTGAAGGTTGCCAACAATGGCTGACTGACATGCTCTGACCATTGTACGCGAAAAATGAATGCTTCTACAGTACCAACACAGCTTAAACAAATTCTGAAAGTCTGCACGCGAGCAAGCAACTGGTCGGCTAGAAATGTGTCCAGCGAACATCGACCGCAATATTTCCGAAAGCATTTAAGAGATTGTATAAACTTTACGCCAGTTGTAGTAACGAATGTATATGCAAGCTGTTTATTGTAATCACAATTCATGAAATGTAATGAGTGCACAACCACGGGATATTTTTTCGATCATACTCAGTATCTTCAATGGAAATTCACAAATAAATTGTCATTCAACACATACATACATGTCTTGGTATCATAATTTTAATCCGAGACTAATGTAAGCAACAACAATGAGAAGAATAACACCGATTATATACAAGCACATGACACGAGATTCACTCAATTGTAGTTGAGAGATCATCCCAAACTTATCATACAATATAATATAACAAGACGCAGGCAACTAAACATTATCTAACTCACCTTGATCAATTTTGCATAACCGTCCGTATCGTGAGCCTGTTTCCGCCTCAATGAGCAAGTCAAGGGCATTCAAATCTATTGCGGGATTACGCGTCAGTTAGTCAAACGATCATTGCAAGGCGTCCTGTCAATGTGCAAAGTTAACCAATGGGAATTCGTGTATCCATGACATACTTTGGTGGATCCAATAAGAATTGTCGGAAATAATGATCCTAGTCTCTGTGGCCCTCAGACGAGTCCATTGTTTACTCGTAGATGGGGCGCTGATTCACTGTTGGCTCAGTGACAGTATGTTAAGTGTCTGTGGGATAGAAACCAGACAACGACTCCCCCACCATGTGATGGTTTTTGCGAGTATCAAATTTCAAAATGCAATCACTATGGCGCAAGGAGAGCAGTGGGAAGAGTTGCTACCCGCGATTCAGCTGTAGGAAACTCGGTGATGTGACAAAAAGTGATTGAGTTGTCAGGCCACTTCGGTGTACTCTAGCACTGAGACAACAATGTATTGTCGCCCCAACTACGAGTAAATAGTGAAACTAGTCTGAGGGCCACAGATACCGGGATCATTATTTCAGACAATTATTGTCACCGAGTTTCCCACAGCTGAATCGCGGGTGGCAACTCTTCCCACTATATTCCTGGCGCTTTGAAATTTGATACTCGCAAAAAACATCACATGCGTGGGGGGGGTCATGTTGTCTGGTTGCCATCCCACAGACAACTGCAGTGATTTTCCATCCGCAGTATTTTATAGTTGGACTTTACTCGAATGTTGCAACATTAGTCTCATTTGGCGTTGAATGAGTGGATTATGTTAGCCTTAGACGTGCGTGTGCTGGATAGTGAACTAACTTCAATATCTACGACCAAGTTTACTAGTTTGCTCGTGGCAAAACACGGGATTAAATGTACAATTTATATTAAAAATTAGCAAACGAAATTTCATTTCACAAGCAATCGACAACCAGTTTCCTGTTGCTTTTTTTAGTCAAAACTCGATCTTGTTGTGCTTTAGACAGCGGTAAAGTGATACAAGGGGTTTTATTTTGAACAGACTGAATATTCATGTCCGATCAATGTGGTACATGTACGTTTGCAAAAGAAATATAAGAGCGCTTGAGAGTGACCCAACGAGCTTGGAAGAACTTGCTCTAGACCGCTTAATTCGGAGGCACTATGTATAACTTCATCCATTGGATGGTGGAAAGCAGATGCTGCTCTGGAATGCTAAATGCTCTAGATATGAATCTGTGTGGTCATTTAAAACCTCTCGAAGGATGATGTGATTTACAACGGCGGTCGATATTAGTCGAAGCAGATCAACGACAGTTGCTGCAAAACTAATGAATTTATACAAATTAATATAAGGTTTTAATTACCACAAATGTTCTATTTTTATAATTGAGAAATTCGGTGTGCAGTGATGTATTAATTGCACGCTATCAAAATATGAACATAAAAATATATTCCCAACTGGCGGGGTCAACGCCAAGAGCTTTCGTCTATCTTCTGCAAACGTCTATATACCGCAAGTGCGGTCTGCTCAATGTATGATATGCAGGTAAAAATATATGGTTCACAACGCCCACAAAAATGTAAAAACAGAAAAAAATAATTGTCAAACATTAATGTCAAACGGGAAAAGATACTTGTCCGTATGGACAGCTAGTGCTCAATAAGTGATGTTGACAGTTTTATCGAAGCGGTTTGATACATATCCATGAGAAATTACGTCAATTTAATTTGCCCTATTTCGACATTTGCAGCATTGGCTGACTGACATGCTCTTGCCATTGTACGCGGATAATAAGTGCTTCTACGGAACCAAAACATCTCAAGCAAATCCTGAAAGTCTGCAGGCGAGCAAACAAGGGTTGTTATTATTGCATGCTTGTAGACTTATTGTCTGGCCTCACTAATTTGAACATCGACCGCAATATTTCGGATAGCGTTTCAGCGATTGTATAAATTTTACGCTAGTTGTAGTAACGAATGTATATGCAAACTGTTTATTGTAATCACTATCCATGAAATGGTCTGACGAATATTGCGTGCAAAACCATGGGACATTTTTTCGATCCTACTCAGTATCTTCAACGGAAATTCACAAATAAATTGTCATTCAACACATACATACATGTCTTGGTATCATAATTATAATCCGAGACTAATGTAAGCAAGATATATATATATATATATATATGATGCCGTTCAACAGAAACAATGAAATGTACAAGGCGGGTAGGGGTACAAATCGAATAGAAGCAGTGAGGAAAAGAACAGTGGATAATGTTTGTCCATTTACACACGTCATTTTCTGAATTTTTTTCAATATAATTTATGACTGATAGAAAAATGTCAGGGAAGGATAGAGATGATGCACTCTTTCCATTGATGTCGGTTCAATGCAATCGTTGACAATGTGTCGAGCCATACACTCTTACATTCTCTTACACCCCATCCATGCAAGCACGCTCGTCCAACCCTGGCTAAACCAGAAGCGAGCCTTCCAAGCCACTTATCCTTGTTAGTGGCTGACCACTAGCCACTTTTTTCCAGTCTGTACCAGCTGACGTATAAAGCGCTCGGCGTGGTATGCTTTCGGGTTTCATGCGCAGAACGTGCCCCAACCATCGGAGACGACGTCGGTTAATGGCTGTCTGAAGGGTAGCGCCGTTGCCTGACCTCAGAGTTGCAAACGTGGTGTTGCCACCGAACGTGAGCAATCCTTCGCAAACAACGTAGGTCGAAGATCCCAAGCCTCCTAACAACTTCTGCGCGAATTGTCCAAAACTCACTCCCGTATAGGAATACTTTCCTTCCCGAGGTGGAATATATCCCTCCTTTAAGACCCAAGCTTAAATCACTTCTCTTCCCAAAGCACTTGATTTTAGTGAATGCCGGTCTGGCCTCAGCAATTCTGGAGGTGATTTCTTTCTCTATCCGATCTCCAACAACCACTAGACTTTTTAGATATTTGAACTGCTCAAAATGATCGAGAATCAGATCATTTATAGCAAAATTAGGCAGTTCACCAGACCAGTCCTAAATGAGCACTTTACTCTTGCTTGGCGAGAAGAACAGCCCATACTTAGATGCATCCATTGCCATCATATCCAAAGCTTGTTGGATAAATGTTGGCTCTTCGCCCAATAAGGCAATATCATCAGCATAGTCCATATCCATAACCCGCCCACCTGGAAGGAGCTCAACGCCACTCGTGGAGAAACTAAAAGGATCACTCCGGAGGACGTCCTCGATAGCGAAGTTGAACAGGAACGGGGTGATTGGACAGCCTTGTCTTACACCCGTAGTAGTGCTGAATGGAATTGAAAGGCTATCGTACTCCCTTACCCTCCCTATCGAATGTGCTTATAAGAAAATCGAATAGCGACGTACTTCGATGGGATTCCATTGCGAAGTAAGCCGTTCCATATGACGGATCTGTCAACCGAGTCAAAGGCGGCTCTATTATCTAGAAACACCACAATGGTAAATCGCCGATACAGGTGACGGTGTTCTAGCAACTGTTGTAGAACGATTACCTGGTCTACATATCCGCTCCCTGGTCGAAAGCCATCTCGCTCTTTGCGAGAAGTGCCCTCACGAATCTAGTTAGGTCTGCGAAAGAGGATGGCGACCAATATCTTAGCTACCACCGGAATAAGTGAAATTCCGCGATAGATGCAACACCGATTCTAGACAAGCACATGATACGAGATTCACTCAATTGTAGTTGAAACATCATCCCCAACTTATCATACAATATAATATAACAAGACGCAGGCAACTAAACATTATCTAACTCACCTTGATCAATTTGGCGAAACCTTCCGTATCGTGAGCTTCTTTCCACGGCAATGAGCAAGTCAAGGGCATCCAAATCTATTGCGGGATTACGCGTCAGTTAGTCAAACAATCACTGCAAGGCGTCATGTCAATGTGCAAAGTTAACCAATGGGGATGCGGGGAATGTATCAATGACATACTTTGGTGGATCCAATAAGAATTGACGGAAATAATGATCCTAGTCTCTGTGGCCCTCAGACGAGTTTCATTGTTTACTCGTAGATGGGGCGCTGATTCACTGTAGGCTCAGTGACAGTCTGGTAAGTGTCTGTGGGATGGAAACCAGACAACGACTCCCCTACCATGTGATGGTTTTTGCGAGTATCAAGTTTCAAAATGCAATCACTATGGCGCAAGGAGAGCAGTGGGAAGAGTTGCTACCCACGATTCAGCTGTAGGAAACTCGGTGATAACAATTGTCGGAACTACTGAACCCAGTATCTGTATCCCTCAGACGAGTTTCACTGTTGGCGCCGATTCATTGTTGGCTCAGTGCCAGAGTACACCGAAGTGGCCTGACAACTCAATCGCGTTTTGTCCCATCAACGAGTTTCCCACAGCTGAATCGCGGGTAGAAACTCCTCCCACTACATTCCTGGCGCCATAGTGATTGCCTTTAGAAATTTGATAGTTGCAAACATCATCATATTCGGGAGAGTCCTTGTCTGGTTTCCATCCCGCAGACTCTGGTTCTGAGCCAACAATGAATCATCGTAAAGATTATACAATCGCTTAACCCTTTGTCTACTGACGGTAATTCTAGTTACCACCTCAAACAAGCAGTCGATTGCTCAGTAGCCCCAGTCGTTACCTTCAATCACCATCGGAGTGCATTTGTCACGCAGCGTCTGGCATCTGAACCATAAAAATTAATCATGTGTTTTATTTATGCCATAATTAAGCAGAATAACACACAAATATCATAAAATAGGTATACCAATTACCGTAGACAAAGGGTTAAACGCTATCCGAAATATTGCGGTCGATGTTCACTGGACACACATTTCTAGCCGACCGGTTGCTTTACAAACTAGTGAGGTCAGACAATAAGTCTATATGCATGCAATAATAACAACCATTGTTTGCTCGCGTGCGGAATTTCAGAATTTGTTTAAGCTATGTTGTTACTGTAGAAGCATTCATTATCCGCGTAAAATGGCCAGAGCATCTCAGTCAGCTATTGTTGGCAACCGTCGGAATAGGGCAAGGATAATTGTCGTAATTCATCGTGAATATAAATCCAATTGCTTCGACGAAAATATCAACCTCACTTATTGGGCACTGTGTTATGAACAATCATTGTCATATAAATATTTGAACAAGTGACCACAGACAAGACGGTCCGGATTAAATGTGACCGTGAATGTGTGAATGCAAATACGTAATGATTGTAAGCTCGCTATTGCGGATTTGATGATTATTAAGAGATGGAGTTACTCGAGTAGTTTCTCGCTACGACATGAGAAGCTGATGATATCACTGTAGTGTGTGAGAGATTGGGCAGTTAGCTGTTGCACCAATATTTGTCGTATACGCTGGAAAGAATATTCGGAACCCAGTTAAAAATTTAATGTTTTGCCAACAGTCTGTTGTTAAATAAAATTAACGACTCACACGTGCTTTGTACATATTAAACAAGGTATCAGAATTGGTGTGACTGTTCAAAGCTAGATGAATCGTTAAAATTATAGAGGGTATCCTTAATCAAATCGTACTCTTAACGCGCTTCTTTTTCACTACTATTCTGCTATCCGAATCATTACCGTGGTTTACGGTTTTCACCAAACCCGTTCTACTACTCCCAGTCGTATTGCTAATTTTATTATACGTTTTATTAAGCACCATATCTAACATGCCTAGAATGAGGCAAGTCTATTAATCCACCTTCATTGCCTAGCTAGATAGCAAGCGTTTTTGGCCGGTGGCCTGAGCAATGCGCGCGCGCACGCAGACAAGTGCGGCCGTGTGCACCTCGATCCAGTCAAGTGGATTACATCGACCTTGGATTTGAACGGGTGATGCGTGCACCGGGTATCGATCGCCCGGCTTGGGGTGTGAAATGGTTTGAAAATGTAGAATTTTTTAAGTGGCTTATGAGATTTGACTAAAATGCGAATCAGGACATTACAGTTCAGTGACGCAACGTCAATTGCAGTGGAATAGGATTTTCAACGATGATTTGTTGCTTAAGTAGTGACACAATTAGTCACATTAGTCAAATCTACGTTATTACCCTATCCGATGAAATGCCGATTCATCATTTGGCGCATATTCATACCGGACTCGATTTAGGCTCTCTAGACTAAACAGAAATTGTGTAAAGAGCGGTCGTGTGAGGCTTTATCAACGCGTCAAAAGCCAAATATGACGCCGATCCTGCTTATTCATTTATTCCTACTACAATGACCATTTAGAATATTCGTATATTTATCTGGCCTCGTGTTTTACCTCTGTTAGTAGGGACCACTTCAGACGTCTGATCAGATAGTTACTTTTTCAACCTCAATTTGTCTAGCCATACTCGGTGATACTGATAATGTGTGATGAAAAATTGATACATAGGGTCCAGTGAGTCACGACCCACTTAATTTCAAATTGTAACAAGTTTGCTAATATTCAGAGTGACATTTGACTGTCTCGCTTGGTAAATGTAGGTCAAATTTAAGCACCGTGTCTTAGTGCTGACAGCCAGTTAAGTTGGAATAGGGTGGAGCTAGTAAGATCGGGACAACTGTGTGCAAAACCTCAGTTTGTTGGCTATCACAGCTGAGCTGACGTTTTCATTGCATGGTCAATCGACGGTGAAATTAATATTCACCTCTCGCCGATCGCTATCCTGTCACCACACCAATCGAGTGACAGAAACTCCCCAAATACACAGTCCCATTGTTTTTTTCACGCTTCATACACAATTGGAACTCATTTAGAACAGTGAATATACATTAGTCACTACCAATATCCGACACTACGGATTTATATTACCAGAAGAATTCATTATTGTTCTCGGGGTAATAGTGAAGTACAGGAAAATGATTTCGCGCCTAAAACGAATTGCCTTTGGACTGCGGACTCACTACGCCGTTCGAATGTGGGAACACCACTGAATAACTATCTGCTACGATCTTGCCTCAGTTTGGCCCATGAATAGTAACCTCAATGAATACGGCTTATCCGCACATAAGTAAAAGCAACTAAGTATATTGAACTGATCGAGTCCAAATATGGTTTACAAAAACGAGTATCGCTTAGACCATCTTCACCGGACATTTGACCATGACATATGGATATCAACGGAAAGATAAAAAACCACTTGACATCTTCGACAGATACTTTATATTGAAAACGTTGCAAATGTTACCAGGAAAAGCAGAATAAAAAACGTTTAACGCCCCGACAAACTGGGTGGCGTGGGCTATTGGTTTAAAATGGGTGTTTAGCGATAGAAATATAAACATAGAACGAATGTTGGAAGATTAACACGTTGTCTTTCAATTGCTCGGTTGCGTAGGCCGAGTAAAAGTCGCCCCAATCGATACGATTCAATTCGCTCGCAGGCAATGGATGTTTGTAACATGAGACGCGGAAAAACAAGTAGAACAATTCCCCGGGTGTGTAGCGACGAGTGGTGGCCCGACTATCGATTGACTGGAGTTCCGCGGAGATCACGTCGGTGGTACTTTGGTTAGCGGGGCTCCACATCGGCGTAATATACACCACCCCGTTCTCGGAGTGGTATGACACGGGGGTGTCTTGAGCCTTCTCAAGTAAGCGATACAGACAGTTGGCTTGTTGAATCTGCAAGAGACACACGCGTGTTACACCAAGGTTGCTAGAAATCAAATGAAATTCTTGTACCAGACGTGTAATTGATGTAGCTCTAACCACGGTACCTTCAGTCTTAAGGGTACGTACTTTATGCTTAACCGGGCAACGAGTTCCACTGTAAGGAGATTAAGTCTAATGCTGTATTGTCTGAGTGCAATTCCTTTACTATGCCCTGCTCTCGCCCGCTAAACAAGATATCATAACATTTGACCGGCGTTATGGAATTAGCCTACGTGTAGTGTGTGGTTCTCAAATTGACTCCAAGTTTGCGAGTTCATGCATGATTGATTAACATAGATACATACTACACGAATTGATCAAATTAAATATGATAATCACGGTCAATAGTGGATTCAGAGTCTATTTACGTTTGTTAAACTCTTTACAACCACTGAAACCAAATCAACTGTCGTCTTCGAATTATTGCGGGAAACCGCGAGTGCATTCCTCAAGCTAAGACAAACTGTACTCAAATCGATTTTACCGATTACGTCGATCGGCTTACCTGATTCCAATCGACCACCCTCAATTTAACACGAGAACCGGTTACATGAACTTGAACGGAGGCGGGAAAACTGACAATCATGTACTCCACCGTGTCTGCGTATTTCGCTCCGTGCGGACACGGCAAGCTGGTGTCTTGGCATGGCACACGACAGGATCTGCGAGGAGATTGAAAGATGGGTCTTATAATGTTGAGCGTGCGTTTATAAAAGAAAGTTAAAGTTTAGTGGCACTTTCATCTGATTTGTCAGGCGATTTCGTTAGCTTCGTTTGAACGACCTTGACAATCGTTCAACAGCAGATGACATGGTCCGTCTCCTGGTGTTCCTGAATATGCTGTCGCTCAGATTGTTCTCATAGGATTCTTCCCAAACCCGAGTTCTTGTCGGTCTTTTCCAGTTCTTGTGGTTTACTGGAGACCGGTGTGTTCTGCGTATCATTCCAAATCTCGTAATTGGCACTTTTCGTTTGGACAGTGTGTTTTCACTCGCAGGACAGAATTATCGACTGTCGCGGTTACGTTTCTCACTACTGCATTTACACCTTGGTGTGTTCGGAAACTGAGGTCAAACACACACTGTGTGGCACCAATGGGATTCGGAATGTTAACTGGTTTCAGCCCAAATGGGAGATATCATTACACCCCACCATAGTCTGAGGTACATCAACCGCCAGTTGCGCAACAAGAGAAACACTTCAGTGACGCACGCAGCTAGACTCACCTGCTTCGAGGATCGAAACGATATTTCTTCGGGCATTGGTTCCGTACACACGTGTAGTTTCCGGGTGTGTTCAGACAAAGTTCGTCATAGCCACAGGGATGCTGGCGCATGGTACATTCGTCGATGTCTGTGGGAAGAGAGACGGAGTAGGCGAAAGCGAGTTCGCTGTCAGGGTTGAAATTAAATTCCAACAACAGCTAGAACCTTATAGGCCACTGATGACAGTTCTGCGAAAACAAACGATGATTCCTCACATACAGCATATATGCCATATAAACAGGACACACTAATCAAAAGGTAATCTATCGCTTATAAATAGTAAATATATACCAGATTGCTATATTTGTATGCTTTCCATCACATACATCACACGAACTGCTGTTTCATGCTGCTCGTACTCATCAGGTAGGGACAGTAGGATCAGGATCTGCATGCCATGATACCGTGAAGAAACGGGGACATTTGAAGTCACTGCTAGAGAGTGCTGGCGCGACCAACCTGTCCAATCACGCTTAAGCACAGATGGATGGCGTGGACAAAGAATAGATGCAGCTTTTCTATCACACACACCCCACGAGCAGTTTAACTTCACTGCTCTCCAAGATCTCTCACGGCCCAACAGGTATAGCGTGTATGAGCTGATCGAATACGAAATTGCTTGATTCCCGGTAGCTACTCAACGTTGCTGAATCTGTGTCACATGTCAGCATGCAATTATCCCAAAGCGATCATCATTGATATCGACATACACCGCAATCCGCTCACCTCTGCACTGGTTGGTCTTCGGTTCCAGCTCATAACCAGACGGACATTCGCAATAGAAGCCGCCGTAAGTATTCACGCTTTTGTATTGACAAGCCCCCGGGCCGGTATACGGCTGACATTCGTTCACATCTAGGGGATTAAAAAACAATTGACAATGCATTAGCCTCATCATCATCATCATCATAGCAACAGTTGAGTGGTAATTGCAGAAGCAAAGTTTGTCAGCTTGGCCCAACTATACCTCGTAATATTGAACTACATTAAAATTTACCTGTCTATATCACGAGTCATTGTGGAAGCTGTATTCTATTCACTTGGGGTTCTTATCCGCGGTGTTAAATTATGAACGTTTCGAAGGAAAGCCTCGTGTTCACGAGCAACTTTCAGAAAATCAGAGTGGATATTAAAGCAGATTTGATTTGGGCGCGATCGAATTTCAACACTTATTTCAAACAAAATCGGAACGCACTTTAACCGGGATTCATTAAACAAACAGAACTTGCGTTGTTCTTATATTATGCTGGTTGGGTAGAAAACAAAGAGTATTAAGAGCGTCGGGAGCAAACGGTTTGCTGGTTGGTTTATTTTCGTTCGAATGATTACAAAGCAAGCAAAGCCACCGGGAATGGGGTAGTGAATGAACCAATAGAGCTGTCTGGCACATGAGGTGATACAACCTGCCCCACAATCTGAGAGACTGTCAACTTGACCACGAATGGGGAGATCGAAGTTTCAAACGAGAAACACGATAGGTGTCACAAGGAATAGATCCCATTCGTGTTCAATTTATCGCTTTGAGAGATCAACGAATCGAATAACGCTTACCGATGCAGCCTTTCACATCATCCCATTGGAAACCTTCGTTGCAAATAGGCACCGCACGATCTGACAATAAGGAACAATCTCAACAATAAAAAGAATATAAAGTTTAAATCAAATGGAGCAATAGAATGATGGCGGTTGCGTCACACTAGACCAACGCACTATACAACCGGACACAACGAAAAGATGAGTGTCGTAAATTGTCTGCGAGGCGGATCAAAGGCAAAATGAAACACGAAGCGTTGCTGATAGCGCAACAATGAACTCTGTTAGTGGCGTACCAGTCAAGATAACGGCTGAGATACTAGTACGCTATTAACAAAATATCTATCTATCTATCAACCTATATCTATCTATCTATCTATCTATCTATCTATCTATCTATCTATCTATCTATCTATCTATCTATCTATCTATCTATCTATCTATCTATCTATCTATCTATTTATGTATCTATCTATCCGGTGTGAAAGCACAAGCTTAATCCAGGCAAAGTGCCGCACAGTCACAGACTGCACGTGGGCTGAGATACTGTCAGGTTGCCCAGGCCTAGACAGATATGGTATGGTATGAAAGCACAAGCCTAATCCAGGCAAAGTGCCGCACAGTCAGAGACTGCACATGGGCTCAGATACTGTCAGTTTGCCTTGGCCTAGACAGATATACCTACCTATTTATCTATCTATGCCTATCTATTTATCTAAAAGAAAGAAAGGTGGCAGACTGATCATTAAATCTGACTTGTAAACAGAAAACATATCGATATGAATCATTCTAACGCTGCCACCTTCACATCCACGGGAACTTGACTGGAATCCGTTCGGACATCGGCACGTATACCCCCCCGGCTCGTTCCAGCATCTCGATCCCGGGGGACAATTGTACTGGTCGGTCGCACATTCATCCACATCCACGCATTCTACCGTGTTCGAGGCTCGGTTGAGTAGCGCTCGATAGCCCAGTGGACATGCCACGTGACATTTGTACGTTCCCGGTAAATTGACGCACCGCTCGTGATCGCTGCACGAGTTCAGTGACGGGTCCGCGCATTCGTCAATGTCTGAAACGGAGTCGGGCAAACTCAGAGTAGAGTAGCGTCCGTTTAATGCAAGCGAATTATAGTATTGATGTGACTTAGACTTGAACATTGAAACAAACAGAACACGAACAAAATCTGTTCGCATTTAAAACAGTGTACTGAACATCCAACAGGGTTCTTCCCAATGATGACCCAGCATCCGGTAGGCATTTGATGTTTACGTTTTGGACAGTGAGACAAAGCAATGACGAAATACAGTAGCTGTGATAAAAATCATCGATTATCCATAAGCTGCTAGGATTGACTGAGTATGATGGACAATGGCAAATATGGCTGCCATCAAAACCGTGGCAGTCGACTTAACGACCTGGGAAGAAAAGCACTGCATTGAACGGATACGTTAACGGGGTGCAGACGTACCGTGACATTCGTTCTCATGTTCTGTGTAGCCTTGGAGACACGTACAGCGGTAGCTGCCGTAGGTGTTCACACACTGGTGGATTCCACAGAGGTTTGGTTTCGACTTGCATTCATTGATATCTGTGAAATGAAGAGGATGCTATAGAGATCAGGAAATTGAATTAAGATCAGCTTTCTCGGTTCGGGCGCAAAAATGAAGTTGATGGAATGCGCATCTCGATTGATGTGTGTCGCCACACTGCGCTACCGTTAGCCTCGGCAGTAAACTCAACCCCTGAGTTACCCAAATGACATTTCCACACTTCATGTCCTCCTTCGAACCATATGGATCGAAGCATGGTAGTATGATTTATTTCTATTTTATTGTTGTTGCTAATGTCACACCGCTGAGACACCGATCTTCTTCGATATATCAAGCTTTAACGGATAGAAAAGGTTCTACTGACCAAGGGCCGCAATTTGATTTTCCACAAATCCAACAGGACACTCATATAAAGACTTCAAACGATCAAGCCTCTCAATCATGTAAACAAGTAGATTTAGTTGCAAGCCGATAGAAGACTGTGATTTGAAGCAGCTTGCAAGTTGTCGTCATACAGCTGTCCCTCAGGTGCATGTGAAGCATATGGGAAATAGCGCTGGTCATCACCCGGCTAATGAGTGCAGTTTCCAGACGGGGTCCCACCAAGGTGGTATCGCGTACAACACAATGCACATCCGTTCGGACATTTGCTGAACCACTCATGTGGAATAAACAGATTTATCGGAAAACAATTTCTCGAAACATTTAAAAATTAATTTTGAGGATTATCTATTTATAACTGCATTAGTGTCAGGTTACCTAGGTGCAATCGTGCAGCATTTCTGTGCTGTGCGGCTGACATCGTGCTAAATTGATTGGCAAACGGTAGTGAGCTGCATGCTGAAACAGGTTGGAGTCTCACTACCATTTCTATTTCTATTTCCCCCCTCATATCTGTCTAGGCCTGGGCAACCTGACAGTATCTTAGCCCATGTGCAGTCTCTGACTGTGCGGCACTTTGCCTGAATCAGGCTTGTGCATTCATACCATTTCTACTTTATACGTATATCCTATGCAAACTGGATATATTTATGCGTAGTAATTCCACCCTACAGTCGGTTTATATAACTTAATTAAGAAAATAAAAAAGAAATTTATCCTGACGAATATTTTTCCATCATACCGAGAAAATACAAGACTTTTTTCTAACTACAATAAGTATCGATCTTCCCTACGCCTCAAACTTTTCTATATTTTTCTTATACGAATATCCTATGGTGTTGTACAGCTACAAGCTTTTTTCCACCATAGATTCTTGAATATTGAAAAAACCTTGATATTGTACAGCTAGTTGCTTTTTTCGAAATATCTTGAATCCTACATCTTGAATTTAAACACAAAGCAATGAAGTTCAACTAACTTTTTGTTCTCTGTTTCTCAGTGATTGAACAATAACACACTCAGTGCCAACTACCATTCTATGTATGAATGTATGAAAGCACTAGCCTGATCCAGGCAAAGTGCCGCACAGTCACAGACTACACGTGCGCTGATATACTGTCAGGTTACCCAGGCCTAGACAGATATGAAAAAAGAGATAGAAAGAAAATAGAACATAGAATGAAAATAGGAGTAGAAGGTAATGAACCCACTGCTTTTGGGCAGCTTAATTGTTCAAGGAGACCAGCGACGCTCCTTGTTAGTGATTTAGACACCATTATTCTCTGTGATTGTGAGCCGAATTCATCATCATCATCATGAAGCACAAGTCTGGAGCCAGACAAAGTGCCAAGCAATATGAGGTAAGAAAAGCAGATAAGCAAGCGCGTGAAAAAAGGAAAGCAGGCCGAATTAACTGGAGCAGAGTTTGGGCGTTACGTAAATTGGTGTCCACCTCACTTTGCTCGACATTTCACAGCCACCACGCTCTGCTGGCTTATCGAATGCTACGGTTGAGATTATTTCTGGCACGTCTTTGTTTTACATAATTTTGTTAACGAAAAGGAATCCTTAGTTTTTCCTTCAGTAATCAATGAATAGGGAGGGATATCCAGTGGAAATGTTTGCAAAATGAGCCAAACGGGAAAGATAGATCCGTGAGGATCAGACTGGGTTTCGTGCCTGAGCAGCATCAATGTGGCGGAGATACAACTGACCACCTTTCTCTCATTTACCTTCACACCCTTCGCCGGTTTGCGACTCTTTCAGGCCAGCTCCACACGTGCGACGGCACTCGTAGCTTCCTTGAGTGTTCACGCAACGTTGATCCGCGGTGCATGGACTTCCAGATGGATTCCCGCATTCGTCGACATCCACGCAGGTGTGCCCGTCGGATGAGAGTCGATAACCCGAACGGCACACGCAGGTGTAAAATGGCACCGCGTTCTCGCAAATGTGATCGCATTTGTTCAAGCTCGGTGAAGCGCATTCGTCTACATCTGATGAGTGTAAAATGCAATGATCGGCGAGCTAGAATACGCCGAACGACTTGAATGCAAACGGATATATTACGTGAAGACAATGACTTATTTTTCAGAGGAAATCAACTAATAATATAAACAAACGGACACTGGTCACATACACAACCCACGAACGTATTCTCTATGGTCACAAGTTGAGACAATCCAAGAGCAATGTTTTGAAACTAACATAGTGAACCTAATCTTACTATATCCACCTGTAAGCGATGAACAGCCAGACTGGTTGTGGGTTGTAAGTGAATTGCGTTGATCAGTTGTCTAAGCTCCACTGTGTCAATGTGATCAACACTTTAAATTACCGTCAATCCACAGTCTAGCCCGTCATGTGACACTAAACGGTCCGACAAGGTCACTTACGGGCGAACGGGTGCGGCGGTGTAACTCAGAGCAATTTGATTGGCTCTAGCCCAGAGGCGCGCACCTTCGCCGAATCACGTGATGTGAACAGACCACGTGATCGTGTGGTGGCCTCGACGGAATTTGAAAACGACGAATCAGGTGACTGGGGTAAAATCACGTGACGGTATCGTCAGACTCGGCCACCTGTCAGAAGTTTAAGAACAAATCTCAAAGAAACATTGTTGAGGTTTAGAGAAGGTGATGTTGCGTCAATCACATTGATTGATGCCTTTGGTACTCTGGCGTTTAAACTGCTTACTTTGTCTATTTCGACTATTGGCCGTATCACGTTTTATTTGAGTTTATTTCACGCTTTAGCAAACGATTAACCAGCGTACTAACCTTGACAATAATCCCTGACGCCATTCGCCTGACCAATGACCTGCGCGGTGCGTAATTTGAATCCCGCCGGACAAAGTTCACCGGTGATTGGTTTGAGAATCTTCGCTTCCCCGGTGAATTCAAGTCGTCGAGATTGCTTGTCCCATAGCAAATGGGGGCGATCGACTTGCAGTTCTTGATTGAGATAACGTTGTCGCTGATTCGTGCCAACTTGAACGACCGAAGTCCACGTGTATGGTTCCAGGACTAAGCCGGAAGAGTTCCCTCGTGCTGGGGCTCCGTAAACTCGAGAGGACTGAGCGTGGAGTTTGCCTGGATGGAGTGAAAAAACTCACCCGTTTAATCAGATCGCGTGATATTGGGTTAAACTGGGTAGACTCGACAATTGGGAGCATTTTCTTCCGCGTGATAAATGGTAAAAACTGGTAATAAGCATTGCATAGTGGTGAACATTGGAAAGTGGCTTCTAAAACTTGAACAGACAAGAAGGATCGCCTTTCAGACGTTGCCCAAGTCATTTTGAAATCAAATTTGAGTTTGGTTAGAGACACCCCTGCAACACTGATGTCTGTTACATCCAGGGTAGAGTCACACGGAAGCACATGTCACATTGTCATCACAAACAAATCATGAACACGGGGAAACAAGAACGGTATGAGAATAGTCACCTTTTTGTGGGTTAAGTTGCACCAGATTCTCTTTGAATTCATGAATTCTCACGGTGGGCGCGTGCTCCCCGACTTCGGTCAGTGAGACTGGACAAAATCCCGTTACGTGGACATCCACTTCCAGGTGGTGTTTGTGATCCTTCGTGAACAGCGGAGTCAGGCGGTGCACGATGTCGATGCGACTTCCGTCGGCAAACTGTCCCACACTGGTCCACGAGGCCAGTCCGTTCGGGCCAATGACGCTGTAACCATTGGACGCTTGTGAGTCCTAAAACACGCAAGTTAGGTCAAGACGTATTCAACCAATTCAACACATGCGACGATCAAAATTGAAACACAGCCAAGATTAAAAACGAGAGTAAAAATTTAGCATTTAAAGACAAATGATTATTATTTGTTATCATAGGTGAAAGCAGATGGGATTGGTGCTACACTGTCGAGATCATAAGTCATTAAAGGAGAAGAAGAAGAAGAACGGGCAGCGTGACGAATCGGCAACACGTAGTGATCGTGCTCATCACTGCTATTCCAGACAATGTAAACTCGTGTAAACTCATAGAACGAAGGCTGGATAATTCCTTAGAAAAGCTGTCTCTGATCAAAGACTCAGCGTTAGCTGAAAGTGTTGGACACCGGACACAGTGTGAACCTAGAAAACGTAGCATTAAGCCTTGCATGAAACGCCTGCATACAAAAGCATTGGAAATCACGAAGGCTGGTGGGCATGCGTTCAAGAAGGTATACCGGGCAGACATCTTCACGATATGGCTCTTGGCACTGCAACGGACAAAAAAGCATTTCAATTTATATTTTAACACCACTCCACTTTGCCATGTTTTATTCACCCAGAGTCATTCGACCTTGACCGCATTCACGCTAGGCTGGGCATGTAGTTCAATCGATCCGGTGTTTGTTTACGTGTCTTGTCATCCCTTGGACTTTAATAGGCTGTTCATTGGTGAGACCAATTAGAGGTGGTGGATGAAGTGATGTTGAATTACATTCTCTCTCTCTGACGAAGCTTCTGTGTCACAAGTGAAACGTAGCCAAAAACTGCTCTCACCGATTGCAGTCAAATTTCATTTTCATGGATACTCGATCGGTCCCAAACCTTTTCCATTACATTTCTCTAGTTATTCTCTTTCTCAGTAGCGTGTTCAAGGTTCGATTCGATTTGTGAAGAATCGATTTTGAGTGACATTCAGCGCATGGGAAGTCTTCGACGGTGTGAAAATGTGACTGATACCAGACTGGTATTTTTGTAAGAAAAATTAAATCAAACTGCAGAAGGTCACCATCAATTAGTGGAACGATAGTACTATCAACCTAACGGAATGATAAAAATCCTGGAAGATGTGATCAATGAAAATGCTGAGACACTCTTCAACAGGGTAAGCATCGATTGGTTATATTGCGATGCTGTATACTGAAGTAATGTGGTGAAAAATACGGTTCTTGAAAATGGTTCCGTCATCAAACTTTTCAGCTCACTTCCTGTGCAGCATACCACAATACCGGCACGTATATTTCCGATAAAGCTTGCATGCAGGCAGCGTGTTCCGGAAGAATGCCCGTAAGCTGAAAGCGGTAAGCGGTCGGACTCTGTGGGTCGTGACTAGACCACGTCACGTTGACCGGGATCATGCCAATATCGATTTTGTTCAGGTGACCTCGAATCCAGCCTTTGATTTGACCGGAATCGGGGCGCGCTATTTTCGCTGTTTGGAAGAGAAATGGGAAATGTTGGATTGGGTGAGGTGGATGTATCATTGAATGAATTTCACAGAGATCAGGTCCAAGGGACTTGCATCATAGATATGATAGATGTGTAAATGTGATCAGAATTCATTGTAATGTACTCATCGCATGTGGGCTAGATACGATGGATGGCATTTTACGGCTTCGGTGGAGTGATGTAGAGGAAATGCTAGATTGCCGTACGGTGAGCAGATGCCTACCAATGTAGCGAGTGTACGTTACCTGGTGGATTTGTCGAAATTTTGCCCGAATGAAGGAAGATTGTGACTGAATAGTAAACGATGTCAACCTGGTGCATCGGCTTGCTTTATCCTGCGAGGGCAATGCTGTCAAAAGTCCATCACCATCATCATCATCATCTTTATCATCTTCATCTTCATCAAAAATAACAGCAAAACATCATCAAATGAAAATGGCTCGAATAAAGTGTGCCCGAGTTAAGTAGGGGGTATCTCGAGTCAGGTTATCATTGAAACAACCGTATCTGGTGTTGTGCACCTGTGTGTTGAGCTAGGGCTTATCGCGCCAACCATCGCTCATTTAAAACTGAACATTTAACGTCAACTCACTTCAGATACGATAAGTGCATCAGGAATGAATGGAGATGGCGCTCATGCGCTGTAGTGCAAATGATAGAGAAATACGATATTGCATGGCTGGTGTGTGCATCTCATCTCGATTCGAGTGAATCTCACCTGTGCACCGAGCAAGTTCTCCTTCGTGTGGTTTACACTCTCTCAATTCTTCCGAGGAGCCGACACATCCATGAGCCAGTTGATCCTGTTTGTCCTGAATGTGACACATCCGTGAGCGTCTTTGCCATCCACCCATTCGAGAACGCATGCCATTGGCGCCACATTCGACCTCGCACACAGACCACTCGGACCATTCGGACCAAAGCGGTTGATATCGAACCGATTCCTGCAGACTCGAGTCGGCGGGACATTGCGGAGAACTTCCTGGACGGTTGATCTCACAAGTGCGCACTTCTTTCGCGGGACCTGGACAAAGGCGACCCCCGAATTGTGGACTCGGTTGGCTGCAATCTCGTTCACGGGTTTGAAGGCCCACGCCACAGGTGCGTGAACAACCGGTCCAAGAAGACCAATTCGACCACTCTCCGTTTACTGAAAATCAATAAATATTAATGGCGAACAACTTGAGGTATTCAGCATTCGAAATAGGATGGAAAAGAAAAGCTCACTTACCGGGACATGGAACGTCTTGACATTCTTCCATCTGCATGTTTCCACCGGCTGGACACTCTCGACCACCGTAGGCTGGAGCTGGACTATCACACCGGCGAGTACGATGACGTTGGCCTCCGCCACAACTTTTCGAGCAATAGGACCACGGACCCCACGCACCCCAGGAACCATCCAACGCGCAAGGTCCTCTATTGCAAGCTCGGACCTAAACAATAAAGCAGCCGTATAATGGAGCAATTATGTTGCATGATTATCAGGGATGTTTGTGAGTGAATCGGGTGACCATGAAATCAAGAATGTTCAAGTTAATCTTATTTGCACAATGTCTAGGTGGAATATGATAGTTGTACCTAACCAGGGTTCACCAGAGAGATATTACATGAGCATAGATGCTTTTACTAATTACTATTAAGAATTTCCGGAACCGGTGTTCAAATTAGGGGCTCAGACTGAAAACTCTTAATAGAATTCACTATGAAATGCAATCTGGAGGAATTTGAAATGAAGTCAAGTTGGAGAAATACTCACGATAAGCTCATTTCCGGGACATGTTCTTCCTCCGTTGGACGGTGGTGGGTTATCGCAAGAACGACGACGACTCTGCGTGCCACCCGTCCCGCACGTGGCGGAACATTCGGACCAAGGAGACCACGGGGACCAGGCCCCACTGACGGGGCAAGGGGGGAGGCCTTGGCACATGATATCTTCCACGGCATCGCCGGCGCAAGTCTGGAGAAAATGACACACACAAGTTACCGTTTCCGATTAACGCTTTGGTTCGGCCAACCGAAAGCTCGCAATCTCACCTTTCCACCGTTGCTAGGAGGTGGATTATCACATCTTCGTTGACGGTGGGATAACCCAACACCACAGGTTGCTGTACATGCTGACCATGGAGACCAAGCACCCCATGATCCATCAACCGGACAGAATGATACCAAACAAGTCCTCGCTTCGGTATTCTCTCCCTTGCAATACGCACCCCCGTTTCGTGGTTCTGGGTTGTTACATGAACGAGATCTAGATACAACGAACAACGGCAGTGTGAGTGTGGTCTTCGGGAAGTTTTTCACGAACATGATACACCGCTGCACATACCTGGTCTGACTACCATGCCCGCAAGATTGGCTACACGTAGACCATGGGGACCATTGAGACCAAGACCCGTCAGCTTGTACTCGGAGTGTAGCGGATGGGCTGATATCTTCTCCCAAAATGGACGACGCGACGCAATGATAGACCCCATCATCATTCATTGATACGCCCACAATTCTGTGAGTAGAAAGTGAAAAAGCATCCGAATCAGCATGCAATGTGGAACATTGTCGCGAAATAACGTTTGGAATTCTAACTTACGGATCAAATTGTGAAACGTTTGAAACTCTAAGAAGACCTTTAATTCAGTTTATTGGCAACCAACACTGAAAAGTAAGCTATGAGATACATAGAATTTTGTTGATTTTCACTAGTAAATGATAAAATACGTTTGGTTGTTGTTCACACTTTTCATCTAAACAGCATCGCAGAGGTTATACGGTCCGTTCACCATATATGGACTGAATACATTCCTTAAAGTTGCTTAATTCCCGGGCATGTACACTATTTTCTGTCTGGTCTAATCTCCCTACAACATGATCGATCGTGCACAAAACATCGAACCCGCTTGCTCGATTACCGTGAGAATAAACCAGTTGTACATTCCTAGCGAAACCGCAAATAACTCAGCTAATCAAATTAGCCAGCGGTCATGTGATGGTCATCCTATCGTTCACGTGAGACTTACCGAAGTGATCCATTGTTGACCAGCGTCTGTCTTCCGCCCAACGCCACCTCTCGGTTATCTTTGTACCAAGTGATGCGGGGTTGGGGTTCCCCGTCAGCCATACATTCCATCGTGGCCACCGATCCTTGTTGAACACTGATATTTCTCGGTACTGTGACCAGTTGAGGTTTACCTTTGGTGAGGGATGGATGTGCATGTGCGGTGGTCAATGGCAGCATAGAAAACAAAGCGCATGAAGTGAGTCAATCAACGCGATTGCAGACCGTGGTTTACAGCTCAGCCCTAACTCACACTACCCCATTTGAGGAACAGGTTTCAATGGTGTCGGGATAATAAATGTGGCAACCCAGTAGCTTTTTCAAGCGTCGTTCCGTCTTGAATGGAAGATTTATTGTTAATACACCGAACATCACAACAACACGGGATTACAGACTGAATGATAATGTGAATAAATAGTAGCATAAAGCGAGTACATCAAATTTACGGCTCATGACTGATGTTGCTCTGCAAAAGGAGGTCCAATTTCGCTTCAAATATCGCCATATACGGAAAGCCCACAACAGGTTGAGATGGAGAATTCCAGAAAAATGGCACGCACGGTGAAAAATGGCGCTTACAATCACTACGTTAACTTGGAGCGCAACGTGTTTTCGTGGATATGCATTTGTTGACATACTATGCTATAGTTAAGAATATTCTCGTGGGTAAATATCCATAGATCCAGACGTCGCAAGCTTGCTTGCCTTGTGATAAATTTAATCACAGAAAGCAATATCTTTCCGCATCCAAGGAGTCAGACCTTTAACGTATGCTCCATCGTTGGACTCCTGGGTAACGTCACTTGCAAACCAGTAACAATTCATATGTGTTCACCGGACGGCCAAAAGTGTCCGTTGTGATGTGAACAAGGACAAGATGTTGGTTAATCTAAATGGCATCCAGCAGTGAAGGATGAACCCCTGCGGATGTCGACAAAACAGGATAGAGTCACCCAGGATGCCCTCGCGAAAAAGAAATCACAATAAAGTTGGTAACACGCAAAGTTTGCCTAAGCAAAGATTGTAGTCTCTGAGAAACAGACTCACTTTCTACAACAAGGTGCAGTTCACCAAAATCTTCACCCACGGGATTGGAGGCGATACACTGGTACGTTCCGGTATCCCGCGCCTGATGGAAAAATAAAATGAAATTGAACGTTAGTGTAATATGTGGATTGAACATCATACAGCGCTGCGAATTTCAGCATCGCTTATCTAAGCATGCAAATGGGTTGTACCTATGAACTATTAAAGTACAAGATCTTACCCTGGTCATTCGAATGACCAAACTCTTCCCATTGTCCGTAATCGCGATTCGACTCGAATTCGACACCACGTCGCCGTCCTTGAGCCAAACGACCGAGTCCGCGTCGCCACTTACATCACACCGCAGCCTGGTTGGCCGACTGACCTTGATCGGCTCATCTGATTGGTAGACGTGCACACGCGGGCGAGCTATAAATCCGACGGTAGACTGACGAGATTGCCCGAAGCCAATGGGAAGGGAATGTTGGGATACGTGGACTTACTTTTCACCTTTAATTCAAATTGATATTCTTCTTTCCCTGCATCGTTTTTGGCCACACATGCGTAAGTACCAGCTAGTTCCGTTCGCAGTGGACCAAGCACTAAGGAGCCAATCCCATTTTTACTAGGATTACCTGAAAGAATAAGGTGGTCATGTGTTTTAGTGAAAGTTAAAATGGACGGTTAATATTTGGTGTTTGAAAGTGCCACCCATGGTGTGAATGTGCTGCGTAGCATTTACATTGATCGCTTACTCATTAAAACTGCTCTCTGGACATTTATCGATCCGGGTATATTTGCTCCTTCGCGTACACGTGAACATGACCTTTAGTTTGTTATCTGATTGGCTGAACTTCTTACCATGATCCTCGGTGGTGTATTGGAACTTGTGTGTACTTCATTTACCGACCTACTAAGCTTTTTAAGTTATCTACCCTTTCTTAGCAGATTCAAGTCCTTCACCTAGATGAAAAGGTTTTATTGTTGGTTTTTAGGAGAAAGTTGTTTAGTTGGTGATGGGGTTACGGAAATGATAACAATGACTTTTGTGTGTGCAGATGTACAAATCTGACCTCCAACAGTTTGCTGTCCAGTGAGACAACATTCTGATGAAACAAAGTTGTCTAGAGTCCGACAACCTTTCACGAATTGTATTCTTACAAAGGCGAGTGGCTGAATTGTTTAATACGTCGCTGAATGAAACAGATAAAATTAGCAAAGCATTGGAACTGCTGCCACCTACTTGGTATGGAATCGCCGTTATGCATCCACCGGACGTCGGGCTTCGGGTGTCCGTTGGCGACACATCGAAGTTGAATCCAACGACCCTCGTAAGCCTCCACGGTGGCATTTGGAGTTTTCTCGAATTTCGGCTTCGCTAGCGAATGCGCGGAACAAAGTGATGATCAAATTGTGTGGCGCACATCAAACATGTGATTATATCAAAAGGGTCTTGAGAAAGTCAATGAACCACGCGCTTGAGTATTGTTAACGAGATTTAGCTATAATAATGTCAACGTTTCATTTTAATGGATTCCAAAGATGCAGACAATATACCTCCCTCTTCATCATCTTACATCCAAGATTCAAGATTCGAGAATTTATGGCATAAAAGCTTGTAGCTGTATAACACGATAGGATATTCGTATAAGGACAATAAATATATATTCGAAATAAATTAAGGCACTAGGAAGATCGACAGTTTTGTAGTTAGAAAAATGTCATGTATTTGTCTCGGTATGATGGAAAATTATTCGTTTGGATAAAGATCATGTTACATAAACGACCGAACGCTTTATTTTTCATCGAGTGCTCGGATTATAAAACTTCAATCGCTGCATTTTAATCACATTATCCCGTCAAGAACGACTTCCAAATGTTATGCAACTTACTGAACACCGTTAAAAATGTCGAATCCATGGCAACATCTTGTCCGACCGATCGCGCGATGCAGAAATAACTTCCACCATCAGAGGGCTGAAACGCAATGCATGGAATTAAACCAGTCTCTTAAAGATGCACGTCGATACCAAGTCTACTAATAGTTTCAAGGGTACGGTTTAACTGAAGGATAATCTCACATGCATTTGAACAACTGACCTTGAGCTTTCATCGGGATGATAGACGAATAGTGTTGAACAATTTTTCTTTAGAATATGCATCGGTTCAGAACGGTGGCCCTCTTGCTTAAAAGTCGCACGTGATACCACTATGGCAACATTATCGTTTTGGACAAAAGACTGGCCTTTTTTCGTGTCATGTATTAGGTCTTAACAGTTCGCTCTCTTATCCCATATGGACCAGTTCAATCACTTACTTTAATCATCATTTTGTCTTTGAGACCAGAACATGGTTCCAACAAACCTCTGGCTCAGCTCAAATGTTTTAAGCGAATCCTAAAGTTTTCTAAATAACACTCCAACCTGACAGTTTGAACCTCTGGCTTCGCCTTGTGGGACTTCATTGCGAATGCCTCAATAAGCGGTTTACCCTGATATGCATTGCAAACGTAGCAAACAACAAGGAAACAACTATTTGTTTAGTCTTTTTCGGAATTCGTAGTGCGGTGCCCAGCCGTCTACAAGAGTTATCGGCTCACGTCCTCATGTTCACTTAACGCATCACGTGACGCATCGCGGCTGTCGTGTATACTGAGGTCAAGGTCAACGGGTTCGCATATCGATCGACAAATGCATGGCGGAGTGCGAACGTCTCTCTGTCATGTTGTGACTACCGAGTCTTTGATAAGCTAAATGACTGAATGACATGCGGTTTAAGCAAGATGTAGACTTCGATCGATCTTAAAACACACCTTCAAGTTGTAGATAGTGATTTGTTTCGGTGAGTCGAAACGAATGCGATTGGCCAAATAATTAGCCAATGGTTGTCCTTTAAATTCCCACAATACTTCCGGTTCGGGCTTGCCTTCGACGTCACAATGGATTGTCACCGACTGATCCTCATAACCCATGGTGGAGACAGGCATGGAGACGCGGGGTGGAACTGGAATGAGTCACAAGGTGAAGTAAGGTGCAAGATGACGTGTTGAGCAAAGCCAACAGTATGCTATTGGCCATTAGATTACTTACCTTGAACAGAAATTTTGAATGTCAATCGATCCTCGCCAGCAGGGTTCTTGGCAATGCATGTCAGGGGGCCTTCATCCTCCTCTCTACCAAAAACAAAGAGACACAGATGCGTTGGCAATGACGTGTGGTATCTACACATGACCCGGTCAGCGTATGCTGCACTGTTCATCCACGATAAGTTCAAGACACGACGTATGCTTCTTGAATGGATGGTGGTATTTCAAAAGATTTAATCTATGGTGAGTTCAAATTAGGAATTCGGCCATTTGGCACTTGCGGTACTTGCAAAAAAATATGAAAGCTCTTGACAGTGACCCTACGAGTTGGGAAGAACTTGCTTTGACCGATTACTTTGGAGGCATTGTGTAAAGCGGTGTCTGCAAGCTGTGGAAGATCAGATACTGCTCTTTGCTGTTTGTCCAGCAATGAATTATTACATTTGTTTTGCTACACATGGAGCTACCTTCCGCTTGTTTCCGTTTGCCTTCTCTGAAACAACGACCAGCTTGCTTTTCGGTAATTTACTGTACTTGCATTCGCTGGTTTTCTTGTTAACCATGTCACCAGCAAGACACATTGGACCTCTGCTCAAACGTTCCTGACGGCCTTGTTCAGCCTCATTTAATGTGGAACTAAGAACAACACACCACTTGATAGATCGCAACGACATTATAACATGATAACACGCACCATCGGCAATCGATTGGAATATGTTTGGGACCGATCGTGTATTCATAATGCAAGGAAATTTGTGTGCAATCAGTCAGAGTAGTTTTTGGGTAACGTTTCACTTCTGACACAGAAGCTTCGTCAGACCAAGGAACATGATTAAGTAGTAATCAACCCACCACCACTGAATTGACCTTACCGCTAAATACTCTATAGTACGCCTACAGTGGGGCACGTCTCGTGGGAATGACCAGGATCAGTGGTCCATTTTCCTCACAGTGGGTATCCAAAACAATCTGATACAAGTGAACACTGTCAAGGTCAGTTGACACAGCTGTCCACATACGTAAAAGTACATAACTAACGGGGCTAAGGCTATTTTTGAAGAAAAACAAACCATCGTCATCATTCCGAC